>JACJUY010007522.1:34501-49747 GCA_014220935.1 Platorchestia sp. MABIK
AAGTCAAAACAGCCTAAAAGAGGGTGGCCAAAGTATACACAAAGAGTGTAGGGGACGGCATATTGTCACACAATATTAACTAGAGCATTTTTAGGGAGGGAATAAGTTTTACATGTATATATACACACACACACACATATATGTATATATCCATTCACATATATACACATATACACACATAGGAGCGTCATAAGTGAGAACATACATGTACTTAATATTCGCATACAAGTAATAAGAGGCAACGATACCGCGTACTGAGCTCCTGCCATTTATTAACTTATAAACTGATTTTCTTATCTCACATCTCTACTGGACTTGCTTATATTTACCCAGGTAAAGATATACACCTCTGTCCTATCCGTTCAACTGAGGATAGGTAGTTACTGAAAAGGTAGTTCAACTACACCACCTTTTGAGCGGCAATAATTCTTGTTTCTTTCATGTAAAAATTGAAAGCCCATGATTGTCGATCGAATATGAATTGCATGTTAAGGAACTGCGTTTTATTATTTCATAGTAATAAAAATACTTCATGTTTCTTATACGGAAAAAATTGAGGCTCGTGTTTGTTATAATATTGTCGGTCGAATGTGAATTGCATGTTAAATAAGACTTGAAAATGCGTTCTACATTTTATATCAAAATCAAGAAAACGCGCCGCTACTGTTCACCTATGTAAAAAATATTCATATGATGGTATCAAGAAACATAAATCGGCGATGCTTGCTTCACTAATTAACTAATTGCGATGCTTTACTAATTAACTTTGTTAGACTTAGTAAGTAGCTTATGGAGTTACACTCATATTCTATACTAGTAGGGGAGACAACACTATTTGGATGGATATTATTCCTGTTTCTTTCGGATAAAAAATAGAGCTATGATTGTGTCATGTATGTCAGTGAAATTAAAATAGAGCCATGGGTTTCTCATGTATAGCAGGCGTATTAAAATAGGGCGAAAAGTTTCTCATGCATGTCATTCAAATTAATATTGAGCCATAATTGAAATCGAATCGAAATTCGAAATTGAAGTCGAATTAAAATCGTGCGTATGCATTCCCATAAAAAAAGTCACACCAAAGAGTCTCTTTCAGCATCCATACAAAACCAAAAGCGAGCGTCTGTATCAGCGCACAAAAACCGAGATCTGTATTAACACAACTTGCGAGCATGGAAAAACACAACAACTTCATCAAAACTTGGGCCAGAAAAAAGCCCAAAAGTTCTGTGTTGGAGGGCCCAAAAATTCTGTGTTTTGGCTGCTAACTTGCGGTGTGGGCCGCCAAATTGGGATGCCTTTAACATGTTCTTATTTATGGAGGAGATGCTCAATTAATTTAATTGAGCTTCGGGAAAATGCTGCATTTTGTAGCGTTCCAAATTGCCTCTTGGACTTGAGTGGCCCAATGAGTGGCTTTGAGTGGGTAGCATGAGAGGTAAAGGTTACGATGCGAGTTGGGGTTTCAATGGTGAAAGATGAGTGGTTTGATGTAAATGGTGGTGTATGAGTGGTATAATGAATATTGTGGTGCATGAGTGATGAAGAATGAGTGGGATGATGTAAATGGTGGTGTATGAGTGATGGAGAACGAGTGGTTTGATGTAAACGGTAGTGTATGAATGGTGGAGCATGAGTGGCAAGGTATGAGTCACACAACTTGACTTAAGGTGTGAGTGGCTTGGCATGAGCAGCATGACATGAGTGGCTAGGCATGAGTGGCATGACATGAGTGGCTAGGCAAGAGTGGCATGACATGAACAGAGAAGCATAAGTGAGGCGTATTCCGTAAATTTTTCATCACAATTCAATTCTCACGCTACATTGTACTTCATTACTTGGGATAAATTTTGCTTGAATCCCAACTTTAAGTTTCGCTCTAAGCCCAGCGTTAAATTTCCTTTCAATTCCCGCTTTGGTTTACTTTTAATGATCCAGGACTGTAAAATATCGCTTAATAACTAGCGTTAAAATTTGCTACAATTCCCGCTCTAACTTTCACTTTAAAGTTCGCACCAACTTGCGTTTTAATTCCTGCTTTAAATTTCGTTGTAATCCCTGCAATAAATTTACTCGCATTTCTCCTTTAAATTTCATTGTAATCCCTTTGTTTAATTGACTTTAACTCTTGTTTTGATATAATTCCTTTAATTCTTTTTGGAAATCTATTTCAATCTCCGCATTAAATTCGGTGCAATGTCTGTTCCACATTTCACTTTAAATCCTGCTTAAAATAAGCCTTAATCACTGATTTAACTTTTACTTCAATCCACTCATTTCACCAACAAAAACAAATTTGAGGCACTCTGCTACTAGCAGACCTATTTTTAATTCACGCATACAAATGTTTCTTCTGCACACAGGCCGGCCTTCGCAGCTACACAGATCATGCATGTTTGCTTCAGCGTTTTGAATGTCGTGACAAAGTTCATTTCAGCTCAAGTTGTACTGAAAACAAAGTTGTAAACCGGTTCGGTTCTAAACTTGGCTTCGCTTTGCTCATTGAGCTGCGGAAATTTTTCTTATTGCTTCGGTTGTGTGTGTTGTGGTCGAAAGTAAGCGAACTATCCTCAGGTAATGATAGTTAATTAAAACCTTTAGTAAACAAACTTTAGCAAAGAGGCTTTGACTTTTCGAAACCCTCTCACGTGTTCTTGTAAAATTTACAGCCACTTCAAAGAACCGAGACTCCAAATTTGATAGTGACGACCGACAAAAATTTGTGAATTTTGTAAAGAAATTGTGACTTCTGTAAATGAATTTTGAATTTTGTAAAGAAATTGAGAATTTTGCCTTCCGTTCTATCACTTGAAGAACTTCTGCTTATGTGTGCGCACAGTACATTCTACATGTTGCGCCATAGTCCTGGTGAATGAGTGCAGTGTGAATAAAAATAATGGAAATAAATTAACCAGGATAAAAATTCTCATACACCAATATTTCGCTGCCTGAGTTAGATCTCAAACGCCTTCAGAAAAGGACAATAATCTACATTCAATTCAGGTATTCGAAATATTAATTCATTTCATTTACATTCACTAGTACAATTGCCAGCGTAAATTAGATAAGCAAAATACAGTGGCATTAGACAACAAAATTAAGCCCACTTTTCCCAAAGTGACTCATTTTAACTAAAGACTTTTCGATGTCCTAGCTGCCACTCACGCATTCCCACTCCCCTGCCACTCATACGTTGCCATGTCCCAACCTCTTCCTGCCTGCCACTGACGCATTGCCACTCCTCTGCCCCACTCCAGCTGCCACTCACACATTCCCACGTCCCTGCCACTTTCCACCTGCCACTCACGCATTTCCACTCTCCTGCTACATTCCACCTGCTACTCACGCGTTCCCACTCCCCTGCCACTCATGCGTTGCCACGTCCCAGCCACACTCTACCTGCCACTCACGCGTTGCCATTTAATAAACAGCGAAGTGGCACCGGAGCCAGGCTGCGATGGGATCCTTTAAATGCTAACACAGAACAACAACGCGGAAAAATTGGAACTCTTCTCGATGGTCCATAAAAACCATTGAAACAATGGCAAAAAACCTACTTTTCGAACCCCGGCTTTCGCTTGATTTCCTTAAGAAAAGTTTAATTCTCTAAGCGACTCCGAACTTCTTCTTTGTCATGCTTACTTTGTCTATAGTTTATTGACTAAAAAAAAACTATTTATAAAATCCGGAGGTTTTTTGGCTTAATGTGGTTCGATTTTTTAATTTTTTGGGGAGATTTCGTGTCGCAGAAGACTAGGTTTTGGGGTAAATTTGCATGGCTTTGTTAAGTGTCCGGTAATATAAGGCAGAAGATACAAGAAGTGTTTACGAGAATCAAGTTTCCTCAGTAACTGAGCTTGACAAAATATGTACAGGGTGCGGCAGTCAATCCTGCATTTTTACGCTTCCACGGCCTTCGCGAAAATGCAGGATTGACGGCAGCACCTTGTACATTGAGTTATTTAAGTCAGATAATGATTAATGGGCCTCAGAAAGAGAAAGAAAAACAGTTTGTTTCCAATACAAATGATACAAATACCACCTTTAGTTTTTAAATTGATTTGACATAAAGATCCTTAGTTGATATGCACACACGGGTATCGTAATACCCATGTCAGTAGCCGAAACCAATTATTGAGAGAAAAGTATGAATAAATGCATCCTTTGTTGCGTAGTCTAGGTTTGATAATGCATGTAGATTCAAGCATCAAAAAGCATCCTCATTTGTTTTGAAATATGTTAATTATCCATCCGAATTGTTCTCTTCTAATATATATTCAATTTTTCAATTTCCCTGAGAACGGGGAAAAAGTTAAAAAAAAACTCACCTGTTTTGTTAATCATGTATCCGAATTGTTCTCTCAAATATTCGATTTTGTACTCTCCCCGAAAATAGGGGAAATCGGACATCGCAAAAATATTCTAAACTTTAATCTGACTTCAGTGATACACTTTTGGCAAATGATTACCTACTGAATATAACAGATCAAGAAAAAAGATAGAAATTTAAAATTATTTGAGATACATATGCGCGTCAAAATTCAACATGTAAATCTGTTAATTACACGAGATCGGTCAACAAATAAATTTGAATTCCTTTAAATTTAAATAAATATAAAAAATTCAAATAAATTCAAAATCCTTTATTATGACATGAAATTAATGTTCATCCGCATAAATAAAGGGCTTTTTCACACACACATTTTAATAATCTGCTACCTCACCACACTGTAATATGCCACCTCACCACACTGTAATATGCCACCTCACCACACTGTAATATGCCACCTCACCACACTGTAATATGCCACCTCACCACACTGTAATATGCCACCTCACCACACTGTAATATGCCACCTCACCACACAATACGCAATCTCACCTCACTTATGATTGAAGCACATTAGCTGCATGGTGACTATTTGTGTTACATCACATATCTTTCACATCCAACTCAGCGTATCACTAAACATATATCCTGTCATTAGGTGACATCAATTGCAGTCCACACAAACTACCCCAAAGTTCGATATTCTCTCCACTCCAAACATCCACTGCCTTCATATTCTCTGCCCAACACAACACAGCCCCGCTGTGTTATTAATGCAATGCTAATTCGAGGCAACTAATTATGCAAACCTGCGACTCGCCACACAGTTAGTGTGTGTGTGTCTGTGTGTGTTTGTGTGTGTGTGTGTAGCTGTAGTATTAATCGTTGTGCCCTTCAAATCATTTCAGAAGCTCTATTCCAAAGCATTTATCAACGCTGCTTTTCATGTTTTTGAGATATTAAAAACCAATCTTCTTTTTTTATTAGTATTTTCTCATTAAAATCTCAAATGGTAAAAGCGAAGAACGTAGAAACATTATTTCCCACCTTGACTGAGGTCTGATTTGAACAAAAATCAAAACGACTCTTTGATTTTTTTAAACTCCGTTTCCTGTTGAAGATCTTTCATCATTCACATATTTTGTTCTTTTTTGGCAGTATTTCCACTTAAAAATTTAATAGTTGAAGAAATGTACGGAAAAACATTGATTTCATGCTTGACTGAGCTCTGATTTGAAAACAAATCAATGTCTTTCAAGATTTTTTCAAATTTCATTACCTTTAAAAGGTCCTCCATCATACACGGCCACTCTCCTTGTCGGTCCGAATTCTCCTGTTGAAAACTTTAATAGTGAAAATGATGAAGTTACGGTCGTTAATTTCCCGCTTGACTGAACTCTGATTTGAGCCAAAGTCAGTGACTCTCAAGGATTTCTTTCAAACTTCATTACCTTCAAAAGATCCTTCATCACATGCGGGTCCTGGGAGACAACACTACAAGATATCCCTTTCAGTGGCTGCTACATTAGCGTTCAAGTGGAACTCATGAACCTTTCTTCTTTTAACACACCTCTTACTCGGAACAACCTTCCACTAAAGGCTCTCTCGCGCTCACCCAACTGAGAGTAATGAAAAGAGTCGTGTCCTCCCCGTAGACTTGTGTCCGTCCTCGGCAACTTGGGTTTTTTTCTTTTTTTTCTTGTCCATTAGAGAAAATCAGGTTAGAAGCTTCAAATTGGAGCCCGAAAAAAGGTCAGTGCTAATTATCTCACAGTGTTGAGGATTTTGAAATACATATCCTGAAGAGATACAGTTCCTACAACTTCGGTCTCTGAATTATGTGTGACTTGAACTTGTTTTGAGAGTAGGGCTTCCCTTCACCAAATTAAAACCACCTAAGCGTGGAGTTAAATAAATAAAGAACGAGTGGTCAAAATGGCTATCAAAATCTGAAGTGTCCTTCGACTTTACCTTCAGTTTTGTTTCAGAGATGTGTCATAAAGCGAATGCCGTAAAACTATACCTATCTTAATCAGTATTTTATGAAGTAGAACGTGATTTTCTATTAGCGCTTAAAGAGTAAATTTCATTGGTACAATCCTTAACGTTTTATTATCGTAGAGCGTCGAAACTCTTGAAACTATTTTTTCGCTTATCAGAATTGCGTTTTTCACGTTTGAAGAGTAAAATGCATTAACTTAAATGTACGGCGATTGTAAATCGAAACGCAAGCAAGTTTAATTCATTAAAACGATTGTACAAGCTCCGGACGTCAGCGTTCAAAATTAGGTTTCTTTTATACATCATCAAAAAGTCCACTTTTTCAATCCTGTGTTTCTATCTTTTTTTACCCTAAAGTGTGTCTTTTTGATTTATTTGAACCATCTCCGGATTTTAACGTCAATGATCTTTTCTGTTATTTTCTGTTACTTATTTGAGCCGATGGCACATAGCCACATTGTGGTTAACTGTTAATTTAACCACACTTGACACCACACGCCTCACTGATTTAAACACACTTGACATCACATGAAACGGTGTCTACACTGAAGCAAACTGAAAGATTTGTTATGGCTTTCATTTCGTCTAGTTGCATCGCTTCTTATTAAGCTGTAATTTCGCAGTAATTCATTGTTGTTTTTTTCAAATTTTTGTTGGAGTTTTGCAGTGATAAAGCTGAAGTTTGGTTAATTATTCAGCATTTCTCAGCATGACAATGGTACGTATTTAAAGTTGTAACAAGCGTTTCTTCATTGCTAGAGGTTTATAATGTCGTTGAAATCAGTTTTTCGTTATTTTAATAACATGAGATCCAGTAAATACACTATTCCAAGTTTATCAACACGATAATCCTACGAACGGTAATACACAGTTGTCGACTTGGTTGGTTGGTGCGTGTGTCTGTGACGCTCACAAGGACGCTCAATGACCGTATCTGTGATACGAGTTTCACCAGTGCACAAGTACATGAATATTTTAATCGCGAGTACTATTAGAATGGATATATTTGTTGGGCATCCACATCTGGAAGATTTATTCATGGAAAATATCGAATCCCTTCATTCTTGAATAGCCTTGTACACTAGCCTCAGCTTATACTAGAGGGAGGGTGAGAAAATGATTATTAGCAGGTTCTCACATTGCCACTATTTCCTTTCAACTCAAAGCTGCACTCTCAATTTTTTTGCATCTGGAGTTGCACTACGGAAATCGCAAAGAGTCTCCTGCAGATAAATAAAAAAATACATTAAGGAGCCTCGGCCCTTGCTTTCGGGAGATCTCATTTGATTACGCCTAATGAGGAGAGGCAGGCTTGCCAACTGCGGAAGGGAGAGTGGAGGGAGGGGGGGGGAGGGAGTATTGAGGGAAAGAGTTTTACGGAAAAGGAGGGGCTGTTTTGACAGCAGGTCCTCGAGACGAGGGGACTTTTGGATAAGACGGCGTCTAGACAGAAGGACTTTTGGACGAAACGGCGTCTGTTTTGGATGAGACATTGTCTATACAGGAGAATTTTTGGATGAGATGACGTCTAGACAGGAGGACTTTTGGACGAAACGGTGTCTGTTTTGGATGAGACGGTATTTAGACAAGAGGACTTTTGGAAGAGACGACGTCTAGACAGGAGGACTTTTGGACGAAACTGTGTCTGTTTTGGATGAGACGGTGTCTATACAGGAGAATTTTTGGATAAGATGACATCTAGACAGGAGGACTTTTGGATGAGACTACGTTTGTTTTGAAAAAACAAACATCGGCATCTTAGGATGCTTTATTTCCAATCAAGCCTGATACATATGATCTTAAGCATTGGTTTTTCAAATGTCTTATAACTAACACTATATATAGGACACCATGACGGTTCCCCCGTGAAGCCGGTACCCATTTCCGACACCTGGGTTGAGTGGGGTATTGTGCAAGAGCTCTCCCTTATACCCAACGGGGAAAATCGCCGCGCCAGTGCCGGGATACGAACCCGGGCCTCCAACATGCAAGGCCGATCCCTTATCCACTGTACCACCGCGAATGAGATGGTGTTTAGACAGGAGGACTTTTGGATGAGACTACGTTTGTTTTGGATGAGACGGTATTTAGACAGGAGGATTTTGGAAGAGACGACGTCTAGACAGGAGGACTTTTGGATGATACGACGTCTAGATAAGACTTTTGGAAGAGACGACGTCTAGACAGAAGGACTTTTGAATGGGACGACGTCTAGACAGAAGGACTTTTGGATGAGACGGTGTTTGTTTTGGATGAGACGGTGTCTGCTTTAGATGAGACGGTATTTAGGCAGAAAGACTTCTGGATGAGAAGGCATCTAGACAGGAGGACTTTTGGATGAATCGGCGTCTAGACAGGAGGACTTTTGGATGAGACGACGTCTAGACAGGAGGACTTTTGGATAAGACGACCTCTAGACAGAAGGACTTTTGAATGAGACGGCGTCTAGACAGGAGCGCTTCTGGATAAGGGTACTTTTTACAAATAGGATGTGTTTTACAATGAAATTTGATGTCGTTGTTTACGGTTGGGATTTGAAGAGAAAACTGTGCGATTCCTGAGGATTAGGACTATCTGAAACGTTACGGAAGAGGAAAAAAAATAAATGAACCCTAGAAAACTCAGTCCGATTTTGATTATTTATGGTCTGGTAAGATTCGGTATAGAATATATGTGCTTATGATGCTATAGTTATGAAAGAACAACTAAAAATCTGCTTATTTCAGTCGAGAACACCGGAACTAGGAACCACATTTTTAACAGGGACAGCATGTTGAATGGAACTCGGAGCTCTGACAACATTGACGGGCGTTACCATGTAAGTAGGCGAACTATTGTGTCATTCCGGACTGTCATACATCCCAATATCATACATGAGATAGGATTCAAGGGTACACATGGCGTTTTATATGTAAGTGATAATACAAGCAACTTTTAACACCAGCAGCAAATGACGCCTGCGGCAGACGTGGAACATTGCGACAGACTGATAAAACGTCTGAAAAAAAGGGTTTACCTTGTGATAAATTTTCGATTTGCTCATTGCATGCTTAGATGCGGTGCACTGCTTCAGATATTTGCTTATTGAGTAGATTATTTCACTTTTATAATGGTTTTTATTTGTATTAATAACACAAACATTAATAACTGTCATATGAGGGAAAATTATTTATGAGCAGGCTATTTTATAAATTTTGCCATCAGCATGAAATGCATAGACTTCAGTAGAAAAACCTATACATTTCAGTTGAAATACCTATAAATTTCAGTAGAAAAATATGAATTTCAGAAGAAAAACATAAATTTCAGTAGAAATACCCATGAATTTCAGTAGAAATACCCATAAATTTCCGTAGAAATACCGAAAAATTTCGGTAAAAATAGCATTAAACGAGTGCCTTACGAAAATTCAACTTTCAAGTTTAATACATTAACTCATTAACTCTTTTTGTACGCACGAATTGCATAGAGTTCTTCAGCAATACGCCTACAAAAACGGCAGTATGAAAATTCATGAAATTTTTCACACGACCCACAAATTTTATCCATCGATTTACTCAAGAGACAGAGTTGAAGCAAGATGCATAGGTGCGCCTATGCCCATTTCTGTTGCGGACGCTGTACCGAATTGCCTAAATCTGTTTAGTATGCTGGAACAAATTGCCTGAATCTGTTAAGTAAGCTGCAACGAATTGCCTAAATCTGTTACGGACACTGCATCGAATTGCCTAAATGTGTTCCATTGTCAGTCTCTTCTTGTTGAAGTATTTAATTATTGAAAATATTAAGTAGATGCTCGCACACACACATTCACAGAATAAGCCGCTTCTATACGGTTCTAAGCAGAGAATATTTCGGGCTCACCATTTAAATTACTTATTATTAAAAATGAACTGCAAATTACTGATACAAACAATTTTAGACTTCCGGAATGTATTATTTCAAACTACCGGTTTGTACCGGTTCAAAAATTCCAGACCATTTCTATAAATAATTTCAGACTACAGGTACAAATAATTTCAGACTTCCGGTATAAATTTCAAAACTGCCATTATTAATAGATTCAGACTACAGGTATAAATTTTCCAAACTACTGGCTGAAATAATTTTAGACTACCAGTGTAAATTTCCAAACTACCGGGATAAATAACTTCAGACTACAGACATAAAGAAATTCAGACTACCGGTATAAATAATTTCAGACCACAGGCACAAATAAATCCAGAAAACCGGTATAAGTGTTCGAAACTACCGGAATAAATAACTTGAGACAACCGGTATAAGTTTTCGAAACTACCGGTATAAATAACTTGAGACAACCGGTATAAGTTTTCGAAACTACCGGTATAAATAACTTGAGACTACAGGTATTAAGTGGCTCAGAAGAGCATCCAATGCCAGGCGGGCAATAAAGACCCTCTCGTTGCCTCTTTTGTTGGCCAAACAAAGCTCATTTGCATACCTAATTGCCACCGGCCAAATGGGGCCGTCCGGGAAAACATGAGCTTTTATTTATGTTTAAACAATATCAAAAAATTTAAATAAACAATTTTAAACTATTCAATTAAACAATTTTAAACAAACAATTTAAACAATTTAAACAATTTTAAGAGATTTAAACATTTCGATACGATTTGAACAATTTTAAATAATTCAAATTATTTTAAACGATTAAAGCAATTTATTTACCACAAGCAATGCAACGGTAGATTGTTTCCCAAGTCCAGTAGAGTTGACACATTTGAGTATAGGTACTTGTGGACCCGAATATTACATTTATATGAAATGGACAGTTTAAATTTCGCTTCAACTCAAACTTGGTAACGTTTTTCAAAATTGCATTTGTTCATTCATTCATGTTGGTCATTCACTTGAACTAAAATTTACGTTGATTATTTAATTATTAAAATTTTCTGCATAGATTTGCATTTGTTGATACTGTTTCTTCATTTGAAGTGTTTTTTTTTTTTTGTTTAATTGATGGTCATTTTTTTTTGGTACAGTTACTATCCATTTACTGGTGTATACGACCAGTCAAAATTTACTGGATTCGATATTTTCCTCAAATAATTCTCGAGGTGTGGATGCCAAGCAAATATATCCATCCCAACAGAATCCGCCATTAAAATATTCTTGTACTTGTGCACTGGTAAAACTCGTATCACAGATACTGCCATTGAGCGTCCTTGTGAGCGTCACAAACACACGCACCAACCAATGTAATGTGTTCAGTGAGGTTACATTTGTAATACTTCAGGGGAAATTACGCAAAAAATATATTTATAAATTGAAAAATTTAAGGAGACACGTGGCGTTTTATGTATAAGTGATAATTCAAACAATTATTAATAATAGCAGCATGTGACGAGTGCGGCAGACGCGGAACACTGCATGAAAGGATGCGGTGCTCTGGTTCAGATATTTTCTTATTGAGCAGATTATTTTATTTGTATTACATTATTTTTTGTATCCTATTATTATTTGTACTTTATTATTTTAATGTGTGCACAGAAAATTTACTAGTAATTTCTAATAAAAGTAGTTTTTGGATGGGGATCGTTTCAATAATTTTTTTCTTGGTTATCTTTACCATGCAGACAATTTACGTTGATTATTTATGAATGATTTCTACATTAACATTGAAATTCATCTCCTTTGAAACTAATCACCTTTGGCCGCTTTAAAAACCAGACATGTTGAGCGTTGAATTGTTGTCAAGTAACAAAAACATGTCCAGACATTCTCATTATTTAGTGCCATTTGTACTGAAGTTACAAACATTCAAGTGCAGTTTTTAAGTCCAAGATCACTACAAATATTTGACGGCGTCTGAATGAACCAGTACATTATAAATTAATTCAAAAGCCTTTTATGGAATGCACTTCTAACTTTCCTGATGAAGATTTTATCATTCCACATAAAAAATTATCATCAGAGCGGGTAAAAACGTCTTTAAAAATGAGATTATATTAAAAAAAAACTTTATAAGGCCACCATTTCCAAAAACTTGAAAAAAAATTTCTATTGGACTTATGTCTATGAAAATTTGCAGACTACTAGATCTCTAAATTTGTAACAACTTTAATTAAGCAAGTTTTTTTCATTAGGGCATAAAAAATTAATTATTCCTTATAATATCAAAAATGTATATATATCATTTGTTTCAAATTCTCCAAAATATACAAAGCTAGAGCAATGCAGTTGGAAGCCGTGAAAAGTCGTAGCAGACCATTTTAAAGGACTGTTACATACTTTCAATTCAATTATATAATGATTTACAATTGAAATTTACACATTATTACACCAAGAAAGGCGTACAAGTACGGCTGTGTTGCCTTTAGCCCTAACTTCCTGCACTTCTCCCCTTCTGGGGGCGCCCTTCTGGGATACGTTCCTGATATTTCTACAGTCATTCGGGGACATATCGCAAACTCTTTTGAATCGATAAAAAAAAATTGGGAAAATCTAATTTTTGTTTCAAAATGCTCCTAAATGGTGGCCTTAAGACTAATCTTCAGAGTCAGGAAAATATGGTGAAGGGAGTAATGAATTTGTATTGCTAATTTTATATTCTTAAAATAACAGGGTGTCCACTAGATATTAAAGTAGTAAAAAGTAGTAAAACTTGAAAAGTAGTAAAAAAAGTAGGAAAAAGTAGTAAAACATGCATCAGGATAGTAAAAAAAAAATGTGAAGTGGATTAATTCTCTGAAAATTTAAAGTACTGTTACATATGTATATAGAGTAGGAAGTTTTTAATTTAAATTTGTTTCTCCCATAATCAGAAATTTGCCTTGGTTTATTGGAAATATTCCTGTAAAGCGGGTTATAATTTTAGGATAGGAGGACACAAAATAGAAAAAAATTCCAAAATTTTTGCAAATGACAGTAAAAATAGTTTACTTTATCTTCTTATTCAGTTTGATCTGAAAGTTATCAAGTTGTTTTACAATGGAAAGTTCACTTGAGCTATAAGGTTTCATTGCGGCTTAAAGCTAATGAAATAAGCCTTAATATCGATAAAACGAAATATATTACATTCTCATACAAGAAAAATGTATCTCTCCCACGCATTAAAATTGGCGCAGGTGAAATCGAAGAAACCTACTCAGGTAAGTTTCTGGGCATCATAATAGATAAACATCTGACCTTTAAAGAGCACATTGCTCATGTTAGTTCTAAATTATCAAAATCCATCGGAATCCTAAATAAAGTTCAATATTTCCTGCCTGAAGCAGCTTTACAAATGCTCTACCGAACGCTCGTTTCTCCATACCTGCAATACGGAAAAGAAGCATGGCACGGAACTGATAGAAATAAAACTAACAAAATTTTTACTCTGCAAAAAAGAGCTATCAGAGCAGTAAAGAACCCAGAATATAATGCTCACACAAATGATTTATTCAAAAATTTAGAAATACTTAAACTTTCGGATCTCTACAATATCTCCATTTGCAATTTAATTTACAAAACACTAATAAATGATGGCGACAATAGCCTAAAACAACTATTAAGTGCGCAAACTGGTCATCACGACCATTTAACCCAAGATAGAAATAAATTCATGCTTCCCTATTATTCAAAAGCTTGGTCGCAACACAGTATCCTCTTCGTTGGAACTAAAACTTGGAACTCAATCCCTGCGGAGATTCGTGAAAGTAATTCTTACAAAGTATTTAAAAGACATCTCAAATCTCATTTCGCATCAAAATACTAGTCCTAATAATGTGATTTGCCATAGGTAACATACCGATCTTCAGTCTGCTCCAAATCGTTTTATCGAATATATTGTTAAATATAACCGATTTGACCTATATTGTAAAATACAGCATCAAATATCAAGTCAATTATCTCATTGATCAGTCTATTGCAAAACTAGGTTAAGTAAATTAGGCTAAAGATTATTGTACACCTTAGAATAATGTGATGGTAGGATGCCCTAGAACTTGCTGAACTTATTCGGGCCCACAGGTAGCTATACTCTAGTTTGACCATTGTATTAGCCTTAAGAAACATTCTACCTCTGTATCACCTGTGGTAAATAAATTGTTTAAATTTTATTATTCATAAATTATTGAGATAAAACAATAAAAAACGGCTTTTGCTTTGATGCGGTAGTCAAGGTTTCGCAAATCGTATAAATATAAATTTAAAAAAGTGTAATACCAGTAACGATGCATTGTTAAATACACTTCTACTAGTGCGCATGTGCATTGAAATACAAGCTTAGGAACTTGCAATATCAGGGATTAATATTGAAAATAGAATAAGGATTTAAAAATTGTCCATTTATGACTATGAGGTCGACATTTGACATCTTTTATTTTTACATATCAAATATGCATATAAACAATCTCGGGAAAAATGAAATAGCCTAGCTACATATTTTCTCTTCGCATTGTATCAAGTGTGTTTGATTGAAAAACGTTTGTCTAGTAAAATAATTTGTTTTATTACAAATTACGATTTTTTCAATGTAAAACATCTTGTGAACTTTCTCTTCTAAATTTTATGAATAAACATTGAACAACTAGCCAAAATTTTGGAATAGGTAGTTGTACATATCACTAAATAATTATTACATTTTTGATTTCATTTTTAGTGGATGCAGTTGCCCGTGGGATATATAGCGTAGTTGGCAAAATTTTCACTGTTCCCTTTACCACGTTTTACTGCCACAATTGTTGAAAAGTGCTGTACGTTGAAGAGTGTGGACATCCGAGAATCAGCTCCTGGATTTTGCTGCAACATCTGCCGATGTAGAGTGTTTGACTGGTAGTGTGTGACATTGTGAGAAGGGACTGTAAGAGTAGTTTGTAACTTTTTATTTTCTTTTTGTTTGATAACTGGATTTTTTAGTAGATTAACTGAGTGAAGGCTTCTTCTGCCTGTAAAATTTGTACTGAGATAGAAGG
>JACJUY010007523.1:5449-16573 GCA_014220935.1 Platorchestia sp. MABIK
GGCGCCTGACTTGTGTATCTGGTGCCTGATAGGTGTATCTGGTTCCTGACAGGTGTATCTGGTACCTGACAGGTGTATCTAGTACCTGACAGGTGTAACTGGTGCCTGGCAGGTGTATCTGGTGCCTGACAGGTGTATCTGGTGCCTGACAGGTGTATCTGGTGCCTGACAGGGGTACATGGTACCTGACAGGTGTATCAGGTACCTGACAGGTGTTTCAGGTACCTGACAGATGTAACTGGTATTTGACAGGTGTTTCAGGTACTTGACAGGTGTATCAGGTACCTGCCAGGTGTTTCAGGTACCTGACAGGTGTATCAGGTACCTGGCAGGTGTATCAGGTGCCTGACAGGTGTACCTGGTGCCTGACAGGTGTACCTGGTACCTGACAGGGGTACCTGGTACCTGACAGGTGTACCTGGTACCTGACAGGTGTACCTGGTACCTGACAGGGGTACCTGGTACCTGACAGGTGTACCTGGTACCTGACAGGTGTACCTGGTACCTGACAGGTGTACCTGGTACCTGATAGGGGTACCCGGTTCCTGACAGGTATGGTGACTTATATTTCATCGAATTTGTGTTTCGTAAATGTATCAATGCAGTACATGTTAGCCAATGTTGGCGCAATATTGACAATGTTTGCACAATGTTTGCACGATGATGACACAATATTCACTCAAAGTTGTCAAAATGTAAGTTCTGTGATATCGCAACGTTCGTATAAGTAAACACACAATGTTCGGGCATTGTAAGGGTTGTCTCGGTGTAAAGCCTAGCTCATGCACATAGTTGTCCGTGCTGTGTAGCACATTGCGAACTGATAGCAAAATGAAGATGAATCAATGAAATAAATGAAGATGAAGAGAAATATTCGTCTCTTCATCATGAGGTTTTTAGGTTTTTCCCTCAAGTTGTGCCTTTGTAGTTAGTGGGGACACGCGGGAATTTTTTCATAACCATAAATGTTATGGAACCACTAGCATCAGTGTTGACGTTACCAAGATTTTCTCATTACCATAAATATTATTGAACCACTAACACGAGTGTTTACGCTGCCAGGTATCGGAGACCATGCCCCGCACAGCGTACCTGCGACTGGTGGACTTGTGGTTCCTGTTCTGCATCCTCTCTCTTTTCCTCATCATCGTGGCCCTGGTGGTCATCAACGGCTGCTACGTGAGTCGTGTGCTCCGTTTTTTCTGATTATGTGTACATGCTTATATTTCTTTTAGTTCTTGCTTATAGAGGTATATACTTTCTACAATTTGTGTGCCCATAGAAGCTTAAACTTCCTTCACTTTCCTTCTTTGTACACACTTGTATTTTTTTCAGTTTCCTTGCTCAAACCCGCTTTAAAAATAATCGAATGCACTGTGCTGTCCCGACTTAATTTGTTGAGTTGATGAGTTTACTCCTCTGTTCGGATGCAAGTCTTTTTTATTCGTTTATCTACTTAAGGAGCTATTTTTAGATACGTTCACTCTGTTGAGAGAAATTTACATCTTTCTAAATTTTTGAACCTAATCGAATCCTTCAATTCAATAGGTACAGGAATGAATTTAAATTTTTATTTTATTTCAATACTCAATGATCAAAATGAAGATTGTGTGGTGCTCAATATCACGAGTGAAACAGAACGGTATGAATCACGGGTGTGACGTTCAAAAGTTTACGTCCGAAATAACAAAGGTATTTTATTCCACAAGTTTGTCATTCACTCTTTCTAAGCCACACGATGCCGCTTTGCAGCACACCGCCACAACTCTTCTTTCTGTAACATATATGTCAAATAACATAAGTTTTAGGTGATCATCTTTTGACCGTACTAATGCTGTGTTCCATGCAGTTCTCTATCCCTAAAATGATATTCCAGATACCCAAAGTAAAATATTTCCTCGACAGACTTACGACTTGCCGGACCCTCCATCCTCATCTCTTCCCACCCCTGTAGTGTCTGTGTCCGAGCATACGGCCGTCGCTGCACTCCAGTCCAAGTCAGGTAGTGTTGACGTCTTCTGTTGTGTCTCGATGTCGTGGATGAAAGTTCTAGCTCAGCAAGGGAGCGTGGGAGTGCCTGACTGTTTCTCACGGAGATGAGACCCCACAGTTGACAGAACTAATCTGTTCGTGTAGTGAATGCAAGTTGAAATTCGCAAGTTACTATGCCCTACAAAGTCGAAGCATCTACGCGTAGTAGGCACTATAGGGAGATCGTTCAGTGAGGCGTATATCTTACCATTTCTTGCCTATCTTTCAGCTAACTTTTGACATCTACCAACTTTTGTAAAGAGTTCACTTGCCTTAACGGGTATTGACTGACGTAGGCTTATGAAATGCCATTAGAGCACATCTATCGTTCACAACAGTTATAATCATACCCTGAGTGAGAACAAATACCCTCCTCCGTTGAAGAAACCTACGAATTGTTTGCTGCCATGGGTATCTGAAGAGCGAAAAAAAATGTCAGGATGTTTCTATCATTCAGTCTATACCAGGATATCCTTTAGGATAGCGTTTCATGAGATACAGTAGAGTGATAATTTGTCCATGATGACTGCTTATACATCAAGTACAGTATATTGCGAGTTTAGGTCGTTGGTATTCAACAAACAATAACTTGCATTCGATTCTTGTTGCAGGTCGCAAGGACTTTAATTCTGACAGCCAGCCCCGAAACCTTGACACGAAGCAGTCAAATACCAAATTTGCGTGGATTGACAATAGTTCCTGTTGTCAGAGTAGTCGGCGTTCCGCATCTCAATGTTCTAAGAAGAACCGACAAAATGTGAATGCGCCACACACTTATAACATCACCACTGAGGACTTGAATTTCACTGGCGGTGAAGAGTTAAAAGATTTAGCAAAGACACAAATTCAGAAAGTCAAGCCAATAATTGATGCAGCAAGTTCCGCACAAGTTCTGCTGTCACTGTCCGACTATGATATCAGCTCCTTGGATGAGCCTTCCAACGGCACCAAATCTGATGCCACTCACGCCGTTAGTTCACCTGATCCTTCACACATGCTTGCTCAGTGGGATGCAGGTCAGCTACCATCGCGCCACCCTTCTCCAGATCGACGACCATCACATGCACCTCGGCCTCATATTTTATCCTCTGGTGAATCAGCCGCATCACCGTCCCGGAACTACCAACAGCTGGCTAAGCGATTGAATCGGTGGAGCCAGATAGCGTTTCCAATCATGATAGGTGTTTTTCTGTCACTGTATGGGGGGCTAGCGCACAGGGCTTTGATGATGTGAATGAAGTTTTAACCGGAAGTGCAGCGCAGACACTTGAGCTTAGCTGGAGTGTGAGAGTAGCACACTTCGACGGTTCACATGGCGTGTCTGGACCTTGTGTTGCGGATGTTTGACCGACATCAGAGTGATTGAAATCTCCAGACGCTGAATCCGTCAGATTAAATTTTTCCTTTAAACATAAAAAACTCTAAAAGCATTTTGTGTTATGAGTATTTCATAGTTTTTATCTTTGTCCTATTTGGTTTGTCGAGTATTTAATTTCAAGCAATTATTTGTTGAAATCTAACCTGAAAAACAGTTACCTCAGCGCAGCTTAAAATTTTAATGTGTGTAATGTTTAGAAAAGTGAGCGCTAGCACCTTGATGACTGCAGGCGAACCCTCTTGGATCCAAACGTTCCTCTGTTAATGAGGGTCTGAGGCGCCGTTGCTACGAGTGAGGGTCCAATGCGAGTAGGGGTTCTATGAGAGTGAAAGTCCAATGTGAGTGAGAGTCCAATGTGAGTAGGGGTCTAATGAGAATGAGGGTCCTATGAGAGTAACGAAAGTTCTGAACACGAATTTCTGTTTGCAATTTTGCTATGTTGGTAAAATGACCCAGTTAAAATTAATTAACGCATCTTGAAATAATCGTTTTCATATCGTTTCCTATTGCTTTCTCATTATTGTCAAATCATAGAAGCAGCGAGTTGACATAGCTACTTGTAGCACTGTACAGTAGCTTTGCACTCACAAAGAACATAGTTCTTGTGTGCATGGTGAATGTTACGACTTAGCACATGTTGTTGTGTACATGGTGAACGTTATAACTTAGCACATGTTGTTGTGTACATGGTGAATGTTATAACTTAGCACATGTTGTTGTGTACATGGTGAATGTTATAACTTAGCACATGTTGTTGTGTACATGGTGAATGCTATAACTTAGCACATGTTGTTGTGTACATGGTGAATGTTATAACTTAGCACATGTCTGTAAAACAGAGTCACTTTCCTCCTGATGTGCTGCGTTACTAGTTATAAAACTATTGACAAAGTTGCTGCTAGTAATTACCGCGTGATCAGTTCCTCTGAAGAAATATTTGCAGGTAGGCGTGCGAGCTTTGCCACGCCACCAACACACGCCGCCGAACACTTCCAATATCTTTGACCTCGTTTTTTTCTGTGTTGCTTAATTAAATTAGCAAGGCTCGTTGACGTCGCTTTAAAGAAGACTCACTTGTTTCATTTCGCTCTGCTGACGCAATTCTCAACCGCCTTTCCCTGTTTGTGATCTCTCCCCACACACCTGGACTCCCCCCTACTTCTCTGGTCTTGCTATCCCACGTGACACGCGTCAATTTATTGCGAAAAGATCACTGACCAGGCACAAATTTTTGAGCAAGCAAATGCTATCAAACCCTTGAATTCCAGAGTGACTTATTCTGGAGGTGATGTAACGTTAAATTTTTTTCATGAAGAGATACACAAGACGAAGGATAATTATTGCACGTGACATGAAAACCAAAATATTCCAACAGTCTTCATAGTATGAAACAAATCTTGGACTCAGTTTTAACTTGCTTAGTCGTTACTGAGAAAGCCACGTTCTGAGCTTACTGTGTGTATGCGTGTGTGTATGTGAGCGTTTTCATACCACATCTGTGTGTGCTAAGTTTAGAGACATGTTCATCGTCTTGACGAAACTCTTTTTCTGAGGTTTGGCAATAATACCTGAGTGACTCCAGTACTTATACTTTAAGGTTGGATGTCAGTACAGAAACTTTTGCCATTAGATCGGATTCACGGTTGTGCTTAAAAACGATAATTTTATCGTCGTGGCTTACTGCGCTGGGGCACCTACAGTACTTTTCGCCTGAGTCTAAATGTCTGTGCATGCGCATCTACGCTACTTCTATTCTGAGCGAGGAATGTAGACTCAAGATAGGCCTTAAATTACGGTAAATGCTCAAATACGTTCGCAATTCATGTAAAGGAGCATGGGTGGGGAGGCTCTGTATCACTGAATCTGCTGAAGAATTGAAATGAATTGGAAATCTATTCATGTTTTTCATGAGACGATCATGCTGCAATTCGAATGACGCTCGCCATGATTTACAAACAGCACAGTTCAGCAATCCCCTCCGTACAATTTTAGATTAACTCCTGGCAATGCACTTGACCTCCCCAAATGTAAGTGTGCATGGAAACATAAATAATCGTAAGTTAACGCTGTGTGGTCTCGATGCTCGCAAAAACGAAGAGTCTCTCGCTCCGAGACTCAATGTCCATGGCTGCGGAACTCAGGTTCCTTGATTCTATCTAAGAGACTCCGACTATATACCTCTAGTCACACACACCTTACGCCACGCGTACCTCACACCGCACGTACCTCAGCTAGGCCACACATACCTCAAACCACACACACCTCAAGCTGCTCATACTTCAAACTTAAACTTTATAATTATAAACTACAAACATAAAATCGAATAACATTTGATGCTACGAAGCATACTCTGCCCGTGGAGCTCTCGCTTTCTCACTTTCGTTCATGGAAATTTTCGTGGAAGGCGAGAGGTGTTCTTTCACTTTTTCTTGGAACGATTTAAAAACTTGAAAAAAAAACATTTGTTGAGGTGTCGGAAAAAACAGTCCATTTTCATATGTTGCCAGTTTGTGTTTCCAAGAGCTTAGACGAGGGGATTTACGAGGGGAACTGGAGAGCGAAGGGAAGTTTGAGAGAACAATTGAGAAAGTCAGGTGCTCTGAGGGGCGCTTGTTAGAGCCTTCTTCCTCAAGACGCTTCACCACAAAGCTTCGAGGAATGATGAGACCACAATTTGTATGGGGAGAATTTTGAAAACATACTTTAAGCTGCTTTGCATAAGCCATCTGTTCTGCAAAGTTCAACTCGATTTTTGTTGCTCACAACTTTTTGAAACAGTCTTTGGAACCTTGAAGTCTTTTTAAAAACAGCACTTGTGCATGGGATGCACACTAATTTTGGATTTATTTTTCACCACATAAGGTGTGGACTCTTTGTTGATCACTGAGGGGTCATTAAACACACACCACAGCAGTCAAGTATAACCTACTGGTTGTGGAGAAAATAGAACATTATTTTGATAAAAACCATTTGAAGCCCTCTACGTTCGAGAATTTTCTATATTTATTCAACACACTTAAACGTTCTTCTGTTACAAATAGAATTGAACTCAGTGGTGAAAATGGCATCACCGAAATGGTCAAAAAGTAAACTAAATATTGAGCGCAATATCCGTAGACTTTTGAGCATCCCATCCGTTATGAAAGTTTTGTTTGGTTGTGTACGAACGATACCTCAGCTCATGAATACAATTGAGTTTCCAACGCCAAAATAGACACCTTAGGTACTAAGGAAATTGGTTGTTGCCTGTTTACGACCAGGCTGAGCTACAGGCTTTACTTAAGTTGACGCTAGTCCAAGATTTCTCCGGAAAAAATTTAACGTTGCGCAAAGACCGCATTCACTCAACAACAACAAAATTGTAACTTTTATTCGAATCAACGGCTTTTTGCTGCTAGAATGTGCATGCATACACACATTTATAACAGCCCTTCAGCGAAGGAGGGAGTGGGGAGGAGGGAGGTTTACTCCCCTTTCTCACATTGCTGCCGACGCTGAGGGGGCGACGACGCATATCTCAACCTTTGGCTGAAAGGAAATGATCCATAGATCAATGAATTAAAAGCGTTCTCTATGAGCTAGAATGAAATTATCAGATAATGATTGAAAGTAGCGGGAATTTTAGCGGGAAATTTAATAATAGTCGCTTTAGTGGATTACCATTGCAGAGGCATCAGACGGGTTTCAAGCGGGAGAAAATCTATTAAATCACAGCAACCATTAAATAAGAATTGATTTAAAATCGAAAACTGCTCCGCAACGATCAAAATGAGTTGAAAAAACAAACGAGATTTTCTGAATGTCTGCTAATGATAAAATTGATACTGTGGTTTTGTCTATTAAGGAAATATTTGACGACACTGAGGAGACTTATCTGCCGGGTGGAAATCAGTGGTGTGGATGCAATTCCTGAGAAGGCAGTGCACTTCGCAACAGCTTCTGAGAGCATGGTGTAGTTGTAAGACTAACGAGAAGGTGGTGCAAATGTAAGGCTACTATCAAGATGGTATTGTGGTTTTGAGGCTAATGAGACGGTGGTGCAAATGTAAGGCTACTATCAAGAAGGTATTGTAGTTGTAAGGCTAACGAGCAGGTGGTGCAAATGTAAGGCTACTATCAAGAAGGTATTGTAGTTGTAAGGCTAACGAGAAGATGGTGCAAATGTAAGGCTACTATCAAGAAGGTTTTGTAGTTGTAAGGCTAACGAGCAGGTGGTGCAAATGTAAGGCTACCATGAAGAAGGTATTGTAGTTGTAAGGCTAACGAGAAGGTGGTGCAAATGTAAGGCTACTATCAAGAAGGTATTGTAGTTTTGAGGCTAATGAGACGGGGAAGCAGATGCAGGGCTAATGAGAAGGTGTTGTAGCTAGAAGACTTGTGAGAAGGTGATTTAGTTTCAAACCACTAACGATAAGAAAAGTTGTCTTATGACTAAGGAGAATGGAATGTACGTACGTGACTATTAACGAGAAAAATGTAGTATTACACCTGTTCACGAGAAGTTAGTCCAGATTCTTGGCCATTATCGAGACAGAAGTGACCTGTACAACACATGAGACGGAAGTTTGACAACACACAAGACGGAAGTGAACTGTACAACAACACACGAGACGGAAGTACGACAACACACAAGACGGAAGTGAACTGTACAACAACACACGAGACGGAAGTGAACCGTACGACACCACACGAGACGGAAGTGAACTGTTCGCCAACACACGAGACGGAAGTACGACAACACACGAGACGGAAGTGAACTGTTCGCCAACACACGAGACGGAAGTACGACAACACACGAGACGGAAGTACGACAACACACGAGACGGAAGTACGACAACACACGAGACGGAAGTGAACTGTTCGCCAACACACGAGACGGAAGTGAACTGTACTACAACACATAAGACGGATGTACGACAACACACGAGACGGAAGTGAACTGTTCAACAACACACGAGACGGAAGTGAACCGTACAACAACACACGAGACGGAAGTGAACTGTTCGCCAACACACGAGACGGAAGTGAACTGTACGACAACACTCGAGACGGAAGTGAACCGTACGACAACACATGAGACGGAAGTGAACATAAAAATGCATGGGCATTCATCAAGCAATTCAAATGTTCTCGTATTGTACATTTTAGAGAATAGGACATTCACTTGTGCGCATGACCCAAACAGTTGACATTTACGGCAACTCATAGTGTGAAGGAAACTTGCTACGCGAGAATCGAGAAATTAACAATTGATTACTTGCATCGCATGTTCTAATGATTTTAATAAAATACATTCGAAATGAAGTTAATTTTCTGCTTCTATTTCCTAAAAATACGTTTCCATTTTTTACGCTACTGTTTTAAGTGGGAAATATTGAATCAATGTTCATTTGTGGCGAGAATCGTGGTTTTTCTTGACACAACGAATAAAACAAAAACAGGATTCTATGTTATTTCGTGTTATTGCATTAAATGAGAATTATTTCACTCGTTAATTTCACACCCTTCCTTCTGTCTGGATTTTATTGCGGAAATAGCACTTAGTCAAACTGCCAGCAGAGGGCGCTTTGACGCCTGTCCCTCAATGTTGTAGAGCAGGACACCAAGTTCGGTCAGTGTTGGTGTGGCACGCGCCGTGTAAGGTGTGGTCTACGGTTGCTCTCCCGATCGCGTTCACCAAGTTGACTCTTCGTCTTTATTGTTAGTTATGCAGGACTATATTTTGACTGTAGTGATTTTCCTCCCAGCGATGGATGCTGTTATCTGTGATGGTGATTGAAACTAGCGCGTACGTGAATGATACGAGGGAAACTTAGCGAATGAAAAAGTGTATCGATTTACAAGAAGGAAAGGGGAAAGTATATTGATTGAAAGGTAAACGTCCTCGAAAGGATTCCCCTCCCACACAGGATGCTTGAATTCATGTCTGATTCCGTTCGTGGGGAAATTGCTGTTGCTGAGTTACTCCAATAGAACTTGAAATTTTTTGTACTTTTTTCCCTCTGATTTGCGTTGGAAATGACGCCTTTTTTCAGGAAAATATAACCTTAAACTGATACCAATTCTTCCTGTCGTGTACATAATGGTTTCTGTTTACACGCAACTGAATTTCACGTTATGGGCAAAATTGCATTTAGACAACGTGGACTCCAGCAGCATTTCCTTGGCGGCGGCGGCGGGGGAGCGTTCCATCTCAATGGCGGTGGCTCAGCGTCAGAGTTGCAACATCTATTGTGGTAACCTCTATTGTGGCAACAAGGCATTTATGGTCCACAATCGAATGCTACGTGCGTTGCAACATCGATTGTTGCAATATTTATTGTTGCAACATCTATTATTGCAACATCTATTGTTGCAACATCTTGTTGCAACATATATTGTTGCAACATCTATTGTTGCAACATCTATTGATGTAACATCTATTGTTGCAACATCTATTGTTGCAACATCTGTTGTTGCAACATCTATTGTTTCAACATCTATTGATGCAACATGTATTGTTGCAACATCTATTATTGCAACATGGCATTAATAGTCCACATCCGAATGCTACGCGCGTGCATAGAGCCAAATTGGAAGGTTATACTGTGTGACTGGTAATACTTACGTACAATACTAATACTTACGTACGCAAATATTTTTGTACATCAGATTGAGTGTATGCACAATAAAAGGGGATGTAGAATGGGATAGGAGGGTTGAAAAACTTCTAGTGTTTGTGATATGAAATAGAATAATTTTACTTATTAAATAAATGAAAATGTTGTTTAATAAATGTAGTTTAAGAACAAAATGTTGCATGAGAATGAGTACCTGTCGCACTCGTGACCATCGACCGTCACGCACAGGCACCATAGTGCGTTTTTCCCATAAGAAAGCGACCGTTTCCCGGGCGTAGGATTCTGTTGTATAAAAAATATGTATTGGTGTGTATCAAAAAATATGTACCTGACCGTGGCTCTCAACTGTCATGGTCGTGTGTAATAAAGAAAAAATATAACCAAAAATTACAATGTTCGATTGGAAGTCATTGGTGAAAATGTGCACGAAGTTAGTTGAAATTCTGGTTGAATTGATTTCCTGATTATATTTTTGTATTTTGATGGTGCTTGTGAGTAATTTTAGTGCGGGCTAAAAGATGCGAGGTAAATACTGTATGGCAATCTGTACAGTACTGTGCGTACAACTCTGCGCATAACTCTGCACACAACTGCACACAACTGCACACAACTCTGCACACAACTGCACACAACTCTGCACACAACTCTGCACACAACTCTGCACACAACTCTGCACACAACTCTGCACACAACTCTGCACACAACTCTGCACATCATGCTGTGCGCATGTCTCTCACTTCGTCCAACACCTAAACTGAACGCCTTATTTCATTGTGTTCTAACATTTACATTTACGTCAGCATTTATATTAACATTAACATTTACATTAACATTAACATTTACATTAACATTAACATTTACATTTACATTAAAATTTACATCAACATCTATATTAACATTAACATTTATATTAACATTAACATTTACATTAACATTAACATTTACATCAACATTTATATTAACATTAACATTTACATTAACATTAACATTTACATCAACATTTATATTAACATTAACATTTACATTAACATTAACATTTACATTAACATTAACATTTACATTTACATCAACATTTACATTAACATTAACATTTAC
>JACJUY010007524.1:7213-29956 GCA_014220935.1 Platorchestia sp. MABIK
TTTTTGACCTAGAAAAAATGACAAAAATAGTGACCTAATTTTGACCTAATAAAAATGACAAAAGTTACTTTGACCTAAAAAATGACAAAAAGTTATTTTGATCTAGTAAATCTGACAAAAAAATTTCTCTGACCTAACAAAACTTTGTGAATTACGAGCCGTCCCACTCCCATTTCATAAACAGTCTCTTGCTCAGACTCACATTCACATTGGCAGGGATGTAATTGGACTAACTTCCCGTAAACCTCTTCCTGAAGATGCAGCAAGGCGGTCATAAATCTTAAATTAGTAGGACAATGTCGTTCATTCTTTCTGATTTCAGTTTTGAAGATCTATTCTTCCGCGTACAAATAACTGCAAATAATTTAGTTTACGAATGCAGTTAATCGATTCTTAAAATAGTTTTCCATTCATTGGACAAAAACTCGTATCTACCTAACCTGTCTTTTTAGTTGTGTGAATAGTTAGCTAATCCTAAACAGAATGGGGATTTCTGGAGTTGAATTACCCCCACGATTTTTTCGAAAAATATCAGGAAAACTTGAAAAATACCCTGAGTGAAATGTGTTTTAAATTTAATTTTAGATAAAGTGCGCAAGGTTCAAAATAATTAGACCATAATTGAAAAATCCGGTCAATATTGATTTTAGGCCTTTCACGGAAATTAAAAATTCCGTTCCAAAGAATCACTAAAGGAACGCATTTAAAAACGTTTTACACGTATGACATTCTGCTCGCTGATGCGTTATTTTCGAGTTATTGAACTTTGAAGTTGGAAGAACGTCGTATATGAAAGTGAAGGAACGGACACGTAAATATGCTGTAATACGGTATTAACGTAACGATGAGCGAGGTTAGGGTAGGTTATGTTAGGTTAGTTAAATAAACTAACCTAAAATAACATAAATCAACCTAAAATAGCTTACCTAAACTTACCCAAACCGACGCTGTTAAGTTTCCCGCCAAGAAGTGGGCGTGTCCCGCCAGAAAAGTGGGCGTCACCCAACAATGCGGCGACTAAGCAACCGACCATGAAATTTTATTCCTATCTGAACGTAATTATTGCTATATCTCAAAAATAACGCATCAGCGAGCAGAATGTCATTCATGTAAAACGTTGTTATGTGTGTTCCTTTAGTGATTCTTCGGAACGGAATTTTTAATTTCCGTGAAAGACCTAAATTCAAATTGACCAAAAATCCTAACCTAACCTGACCTACAATTATAAAAGAAAAAATTAAATTAAAAAAATGCGTTCAAAATTCAATTAAAAAAAAGTGATGCGTGGGGAAGCTAAACTCCAGAAAAATCACATAATGAATCAAAAAACTAATACAATCAAATGTTTCCTCAAAAAATTATTCGAGAAAGTCGAAAAAATTGACGAAAACTATCTCATACCTATCTGTTCTGATCTTTTTAATCTGAGACACTGGAAAAATTGCCCTCACATTCTCTACATAATGACTACATTCAGAGCTACAAACAGAAAACTTTTTATTTTTATTCAGTTCACAGGCCTTACCTCATACGTCCTTGATTCCATTTTCGTCCATCGAGGTCCGGTCTTGTTCGTGTTAATGCAGAATTCTGACGAGTCTCCTAGTACCTGACACTCATTTCACCTCAAGTGCAAAGGATTTTCAAAACATCAGATTAAAATTAAACCACCGAGTTGCGAGAAAAATTCTAAGAACGACCTACTGACCGAATTATTAGCCACTATTTGGTCTCACACATCTAGAGACCTTACAAAACAGTTGCCGCCAGACCACTTTTTGGAATCACAGATACAGAGACCTGATGAAACAGTTGCCTCCATAGATTCTAGAGTCTAGGCCACTTTTTGGAATCACTGATACAGAGACCTGATGAAACAGTTACCGCCAGACCACCATTTAATATCATAGAGACAGAGACCTGATGAAATAGTTACAGCCAGTCACTATTTGGTATCACAGATACAGAGAACTGATGAAACAAGTCCATGCATGGATGAAGTCTACGTCGAGTCTTTCTTCCGTGGACCCTAGGAAAAAATTCAGTTTAAGTTTTCTCATTTAATTCACTGTAAACTTTAATGAATAAAATGAAATGTTAATAGGACCATAATACAATTAGATTTTTGCTCAATGTATAATGAGAAAAGCATACGTAAGATAAGTTCAGTTCATACGTAATGATGAAACTTCCATCACTTTACCGAGACACGCACATACAGTAGATAATTTTGATCGGTATTTTGATAATTATATAACTAAATAATTGAAAACAATTGCTAGTTGAACGTGTTTATTGTGGAAGCTCTGATGTAAATTCCAAAGGAATTTTGAAGCACTGTAAGATGTTCAAATAAGAATTAAAAAAATAATTCCTTTTCAAATAATCCAAATCTCACACAGCCATGCAACGCAAATTAGACAAGCGATAAACAAATTTCTCTGGCTCTTAATTAACTCGTTATTAGGATCTTTTCCAGATACGCCCCGCCACTAATGCAGCACACAAGATCACCCACTGGTAACTTTTGAAATAGCTCACCTATCGACTGCAAATTACTCTCAAACGAAAGAATGTTTTAATAATTCGTTTGAGAGTAATTTGGGGTTAATAGGTGCATTATTTTGAAAGTTACAAGAGGGTAAACTGATGTGTTGCATTAGTGGCGGGGCTTATGTGGAAAAGATCCCGTTATCTTTGGGTAACCTAACGAAACAGGAACAATCGAAATCATTAAAGCTATTATCTTTAAAATGCCACTGATAGATCAATACCTGTGTAACTGTCACAAACTTGTTGCAGATATAACTTTTACACAAGCTAGAGAACTAACTTATTTATTCTGAAAATAGATAAATTTCAAAAACAGAACCACGTGGGAATCTCTATCTATTATTATTATTTTTTAACTAGGCTGAATGAATCTAAGGTCCTATTAATGCGTTGGTTCAAATGTCACATCCCTTGCATTTAAAATATCACCATCAATAGTTATTTAACTCAGGTTTAATTGGCATTGTGGCCAAAAAGTTTATAAACCCATGAGCAGAATCCTACGGCAGCTAATAAAGAGGAGACGAAACTGTAAATATCACTGTAGATAATCACTTGACCTTCGTTAAATTTACATTGTTGCCAGCTGTGACACACGAGATTAAAAAAAAAGAGCAGAATCTTATGGCAGCTAATGGAGATGAGATGGAGATTCAAATTTCACTGTTCGAAATAACTTGACTCCCGTTAAGTAGAAATTGTTGCCAGCTGTGACACACCTGCTTATAAAAAACATTAGCGAAATCCCTGCACTACAAATATTGAAGCGAGATGGAGCAAATATGACAACATTGAGCCCTGGCAGAGCAGCCCTACCCAGCTGGATAAGATCAGATGTGTTGCACTAGAGCCGCGGTCACCCCGACCGTATCCAGGTTACGCATCTTGACGTGTTAAGAGCGATGCCTCCAATAATTGTTGACAAATTGGGGTCGGACGAAGCCTGTGTATTCGAGGGCCAACATTTTTGTCCTCCAATATACAAACAAAAGTGACTGGATCGCGACTCCCGATCTTGAGGTATTATGATGAATCGCTTCTATCTGATGCTGCGAAAATGCCTTCACAAGCTGTGCTTCCTTTTCCCCCGAAACACGTGAGCTAATTCCTTAAAAAGCGTTCCAGGACGTGTGGAAAATCTTTGTTGTTTCCAAGGGTTTTATTGTTCACGAAAAAAGAGGATTGATGAAGGCTAATGTTCGAATTGTTTCTATTGTACTAGCTGCAATTTGACATGATAGTGAAACAGACCCTCTCTTTTGCAGGCCTCTTATTGCGGTCGAATGACTGGCTTGGAAATGTCGCAGGTCGCCTGCACAGCCTCCATCAGATATGATGAAGCTTGAATACATCATTATCATATTTACTGCATTTCACTGTTTATTCTATTGTTGTTATTTATTATATTTCGATATATATTGTATTTCATTATTTATTATTTTGCATTGTTTATTATGTTTCATTATTTATTATACTTAATTATTTTTTAAATTTCATGACGATTACCAGAAGTTCTTTTGCAATGTAATAGGTTAAATTTTGACTGCCCAGTTGCCTGTACAATCGCACGCTTCACTAACTTCTTATTTCGTTTTACTTCTCACACGTACGAAAAGGGATGAAAGCAAACTTTTTTTTTTGAATGCCAAACTCAACGAAGCAAAAATGATACACTCATGCCATTATTCAGAAAGTTCTTTTGAGGTTAACTAGTCGAGATAAAAGGTTTTCTAAGATAATGTGAATCATCTCCTTATCTTGAAACCGCTTTTGATTTTGACAAACCTGTGAAAAAAGAAATTGTTTACCACTGTGATTCAATTGGATAAATTATTGTTTTAATGTTAATTGGATTTTATATTTTGTGAAGTCCTTTAAATGATTTTGAACTCACAATGGGTTTAGATATTATATGAACAAATGCTGAGAAATTCAGCATTAGTTCAGAAATAGCAACCAAGATTTAATTAACCTTAGAGCGCGCGGATTGGCCTCAAAATGCCTGCATGAACTTCCAATTAGCTTTTTTGAAAAACGTTTAAAAATACTGAGAAAACTATATAAATAAAGTATGAGGACGTGGTAGTTGGAACATGATGTAAATAAACAGACTTAACTTTATGCAAGTAGTTCTCACCATTCCCTGATCCAGGCATCTCAAGCGTTTCCATGAACATATTCTTCAGTCAATCAATTTATCATTAAAATAAATTTTGGAACCCAATCATAAGAGAAGTTCTGAAACGAAATTATCCACTAAGGAGCTTATCAGGACCTGAAGGATGTGAATATTTGTGCGTACAAACTCATGAGCTCAAGTCATCAAGACGAGCGTTCATGGGTTCAAATCATCGAGCGTTCATGAGCTCAAGTCATCAAGACGAGCGTTCATGGGTTCAAATCATCGAGCGTTCATGAGCTCAAGTCATCAAGACGAGCGTTCATGGGTTCAAATCATCGAGCGTTCATGAGTTCAAGTCATCAAGACGAGCGTTCATGAGTTCAAGGGATCAAGTCATCGAGCGTTCATGGGTTCAAGTCATCAAGACGAGCGTTCATGGGTTCAAGTCATCGAGCGTTCACGGGTCCCGCCTCTCTCAGTTGGAGAAGGAGTCGTGGCTTGAACATCTCTGAGGAAGTTCCTCATGAGCTGTCGAACTTAACCTGGAACATCCCGCAAGATGAAGAGATAAGTGTGCCAGCATGAATAATACGTCAAAAGATGAACAGCGGCATGCATGACTGAGCGATCGGATTGTAACGCAAGTAACGTGGGCTAATTTTCTTAGAAGTAACCGCCCGTAAAAGTGCGTGTACAGTAGATAGAAATGGCTCAATGATTAAATTCTTTTCGGGCAGAAGTAACGCTTCACTGGCAGCTTTCTAACGGTTGTTTTAAGTTTTGCATCATCATTTGAGAGAGTGGTTACTGGAAGAGGAATTTCGGTGACAGAGACTGGAGGCAGAAGGGAACCTCAAACGATCAAGAACATTCAGAAGTGAAAGGTAAAACGAGCAAAAAGAGCTAAACTATTTCTGGATCCATGATCACAGATCATTCGGCTGCTTATTTTATTGAAAGTAAAACATCAACGTGAAGTAGACTCATGTGGATTTGTCATGAAAAACAGAAATTATGGGTTTCAATGCTGTTGTTCAAAAGGTGTCTAAATTTTACGTGTCTTATCCCCCAAATGGATATTTCGGATCATCTTTACTTGATGAATATGAAAATGCGAAGCAAAAATTGGTGCATAAAGACATGACAAATGAAAATAAAACATCATAACTTTTTTCTTTAACATCAGAGGCAGATTTTATTTTTTCCTATAAGAAATGCCTGCTTAGCCCCAGGTCAATTTTTGTTAGCTTTACCTGATGAATTTGAACCTACGAGACAAAAATTGATAGATGTAGACATGACTAAACAATCTGAAAAAACACAACTAAGATACATGTAGATTTAACAAAATAAGCTGGAAAACCACAACTTTAAAACACGAAAACATGACCAAATAAGCTGGAAAACCACAACTTTAATGCACGAAAACATGAGAAAATAAGCTGAAAAACCACAACTCTGATACACTACGACACGAGAAAATAAGATGAAAAACACAACTTCTTACCTCAGTTTCAGGGGCAGATGTTACTTTTTGTTTCGAGTGGAAATAAATGACTGGCATGACGAGGAGCACACGACTCACGTGTAGGTGCGCGTTATCACATGTTCATCGGCCCATCAGGCTTGCTTGCATGCTTTTCGGCCCCTTTCAAAGTCGAGCAGTTTTTACTGTAGTGACTACACATCGCTCGGCTGCTCGTTTCAACGAAATGTCGTAAAGCTCTTAAATGTAAAAGTTAACCTCATGTTAGTTCTGGGAATTTTTCTCTTCCGTTATGTTATTAATTTTGGTTATTTCTTATCTCATTAATTTTGGTTATATCAAATCTTATTGATTTTGGTTATGAATTTGTTATTCATGACTGAATTTGTTCTGACATTCGTTAGAATAATAACTTTTGGTTATGAATTTCTTAATCATGACCTGAATTCAGTGATATTACATTCGTCATATTGATTTTTTCATGTATCAATAAGTAGCTGTACGATGGAGAATAAAATCAGCAATAAGCACAAAATATTAGTCTCGTAAAGAAATCACCGATGCTAAAAAACACCAATAGAACAAACAATAGAAATTCTATAGATAACTTTTAAACAGCTCTTAGGCAACTACAGTCAACAAAACACTGTAGAGAGACAGGCTGGCAACGGAGAATTTCAGAAAGCCCTTTTACGACGAACAGATGGCTACTATTGTCAATAAATGTATGGCAAAGGCTCGGCGTAAGGAAAAATTAAAAAAGAAAATGCTTCTAGAATCCTGCGAAGGGAGCAACTCTCAAAAAAATGGCACAGGGTTGACGTTTGTGTAAGATATTCCCACGTTCAGAAAGCTTCGTTCCAATTCGTGGGCACTGGAATTAGTTCCTCGAGCCCTCTCTATCCGAGCCACTGTCCCACTCCAATCGAGCTAATAACACCCACACCATTCGTGCCGATTGCGCCCACTCAGTTCGTGCCATTGTGTCCACTCTATTCGTGCCATTGCGTCCACTCTATTCGTGCCATTGCGTCCACTCCATTCGTGCCGATTACGTCCACTCCATTCGTACCGATTGCGTCCATTCTATTCGTGCCGGATGGTCAGCACAAAATACAATGCTCGGAGCAAAACGGAAATGGAACAACTAATCAGCCCCAATTAGCAGTTTTTGCAATCAACTTTTGCGCAACTCCATCCTCGAGATGATACTTTGGCCTTAAAAGTGTAATAACTCTGTTGCGGCTGAAAAGTTTTGTTCCTTCTTGATTGGCTTGATTATGAAGTGTTCGAATGAAAGTTTTCATGCGTTTTGGGTTTGGTGTAGCAATTTTTAGTTGGGCTGATCAGGAAATTTCGAATAGACATAAGTCTACCTTCTTCGTTTGATCGTGACATTTTTAGTTGGGGTGATCCTGAAATCTCGAATGATGGAAATATTTCTGCCTTCTTGATTTTATCATGAAATTTTTTGTTGGGTTGATCACGAAATCTCGTATGAAGAAAGTAATGTAGAAATTGAGCTGCAGCTTTTCCATAGCCTCACGTCACGTACAGACTTGTAGGATGGGGTTCGCGTCTTAAAAATGTCATTGTTTCAGGGTTTATAACATTGTACAGAGTAGATTTGTACTTCAAATGTTTGCACTAGAGTTAAAGGTGCTTAAATTTGCACGTAAAATATTGGTGGTAAAGTCTAAGGCGCTCATATTTGCCCGTCAAACGTTGGAGCTGCAAGTTTAAGGCGCTCGTAGTTGCTCGTCAAATATTGGTGATAAAGTTAAAGGTGCTCACATTTGCAAGTAAAATATTGGAGTTAAAGTTAAAGGCGCTCATAGTTGCACTTCAAATATTGCAGTTGAAGTAACAAGCGCACATTTAGCTGCGATATATGTGTACCTTAAGCATTAACAATGTGTATATATATTGAAACAAGGGGTTCAAAATGAACGTCTTTTGCATTGCTCCAGAAAAATTTCCTCACTTCCACTTGAAAAGGGCCCAGTCCAAAACGTTGGGTGATGAGTTCGTTTTCATGGCGAATATGGCGTGAAACATATAATTTTCTATTTTTGAAGCTAGACATTGACGGTATAAAAGTTGTAAGATATAAATATAATTGCTCGATTAATTCTTGATTAAGAAGCTACTGATCTGTTTCGATGAAAGACTTCAAACGATGGCAAGTGATGTAGATTGTAGCGTTTTGGATGCATTTCATTACGGAATAGAATTTGTTCTCCAATCTGCTTAATCATGGAAATATAACAAAAGGTTATTTACCGACATAAAGTGCTCTATGTGACCTGTTCCGAGTGAAGATGTCGTAGGAATGACGTATGCTGAACACCTAACAAACGGGAAACCCGAACTCAAAAAAGATGTGCATTTTTCAGCGATTTCTCACTAAAAAGAGCTACCGAAGCTCTTGCCGCTTCCACAAAAATCCGAACGACGACAAATATTTCCGAGTTCCAAAGCAATGTCGCCTTTCCTTAAGGCAATTTTTTTGCGACGCCGAATAAATAAAGAAATTGCAAGGCGGGCTGACCAACGGAAAACAACAAAGTTGAAAGGACCTCAGCGTGAAGATCTAGAGGCATCAAGTGGCAGTCGTTTGGTCGGTAATGCCACACTAAATCGCCTCTAATTCGCCCATGATTGCACTAATTAGTGAAGCCCTGACTAATGGTACGTCCACGACACCTTGCGCAGTCCTGGTCGACCCAAGCCAATGAGACAAAACGAGGGTTGATTTTTCGTATACGCTAAAAAGGTTATTTGAGGATACCCATATTAAGCACACGACTCGCCTCTATCAGGATGCATGTTTGTAATAACAAATTACATGGATCTGAGATCAGGTTTTCTAAATGAAGTTGTTCAAAATTTTCTTGCATAACGAACTTTACAGATACCTCATGACTGCCTCTCAATTACATATCTGTGGCTAGCCCACGTTCAGTTCAAGGAACTTGGCTCGCATTCGAATTTTTTTATGGCTTTGCGTTGAGAAGACTTTCTCAAGTTTCGATCGCTTGAGAGTTGATCTAAAAGAAATTTTAATTGCTGCTCTGGATAGAAAAATTACGCAGGGGATCGGGAGAGTCGTGCGGGCATTGTCGCTCCGCGGCCTCTTAAAATAAATGGAATTGGCCTCTGTAATTAATGGAAATGCTCGGCCTCACTGTAAACAGACATCAAACCTCGTCAATTTTAATGGCAATGCTCCGCCTCACTGTAAACAGACATTAAAACTCGTCATTTTTATCAGCAATCATTTGCGCAGGAAATTGGAATTGAAGCTGGCCATTTTTTGTCTATCATTGATAGTACAATTTAGTAAAGGATTTAGCGCACATCAGAGAGATCAACGCATTTATAAAACTTTAATGTTCGGAGTACAGTTTCTTAAGCGAGGAAAATTACTAGACTATCTGATTAAATCCAGGGCGTTAAAGGATTTTGAAGTACAGAAATGGAATCTGAGAAAATCGTATAATTGTGGAGTGAAACACTCACTTGAGCTTAGTTTTGAATGATATGAGGGATATTCTGCAATCATGAATGAATATCGGGAAAATAGGCATTTCCCCACCATTCCATTGCGTGTCATTGAGTGTGTATCACAACTAATGAATAGTCTGAATTAGGTATTCCTTCATTGACGTACTCTAGCATTTAAGGAACTTCTACACTGAAAGTTCACGTAATTTTGCTTCATGTTCTTTGTTTTTATTGAATTTTGTCGTATCATAACATCGAGGCTTGTGCTTTTTCGTGAATGAATACAAATTTCTGAAAATGATACACAGAGCTGACACGTTACCAATTCATCATCAATAATTCATCAATTAATAATTCTTCAATTCATAATTCATAAATTCATAAATTCATGATAGAAATTCATAATTCAAAGAATTCATAATTCATAGAACTCATAATTCATAGAATTCATAATTCACCGAATTCATAAGTCATGGAATTCAAAATTCATAGAATTCATAATTCATTATTCATAAAAGCTGGGAAATATAAATTCATCTACTTTTGGAACCGCGACTCTCTCCAGAAGTGTCCATTATTGCGACTGCCCCTACACGAGCTTATGCTTCATGGAATGTCTATCAAGATTCCATCCCCTTCGCAGGCATGCTAATGAATCCGCTATTTTTGTCGCTATTTGGAAACCGCTAGGAGATCAAACCGTGACGGCCTATGTCTAAAAATAAGCACCGTGCCAATAATCCTGCCGTTATCCGGTCCCAAAAAAAATCATCGCGAAAATTTTGTGACCAGGTACTAAACTAGTGGTGGTTGCTGTGTTTTTCAAATGGCAGCATATACGTATAGCAAAGGTAGTGTAACGCACGTGTAGCTTTGAAATACATCCATCAAATTAAACCGGTCACTAAGTATGAGGATCTTCAATAAGTTTAATGGTCTGAAATTCGATCAAATGAAAGTTCCCTCGTCATGGCCATCTCATAACCGAACGATGCACTCAAGGAACAACTTTGTGCCAGTGTCATCGTTTTTCTTTATGCTTCATTTTTCGTTAATAATGGTTTCATTTTGAGTGTATTTCCTCAGTTTTTTACTTGAGGAATAGCACGCAACAATCTGCTGCGTTTCGTGGTACTCTGTTTACAAACATCCTTTTACTTGGAACTATATATAGTACCAAGTTGAAAATCTTTACCTTCCCTTCAGTCTCAAAACATTAGTCTAGTCATGCACGCAACATTTAGCATATTTTCAAGTTAGATTTTGACAAAGCAATCTAAAAACAGTGCACAAGTATGGATACTGACCGCAGCCAAACGTGTGCAAGGTTTAATACTGATTAATAAAAAGTGTTTTGTTCATAAAATAAATTCCAGAGAGTAAAAGACGCTCAAAGACCTGGATCTCGAAAGGTTCATTGCAGTTAGGGAGCCAGAGAACTGAGGCATTTCTTGTTTCTTTAAGAAAACTTTCCTCTTATGTTGAAGCTACCGGATACCTAAAGTAAAAATGAAATCTTAAGTTTTTGACACTTATTAGAAGATCGAATTAGTCTAGACTGTAATTACAGGGCCAATTTCAACATGAACACTGAACAGGCTTATTAATTATGCTGACCTTTACACGTAGCAAGTTTTTCAGTGTAATTGTAACTTGAAGAAGCCAAACTCAAGAGTAAATCATAGCATGGATGTCAATTCGGGGAAATTTACAGTTATTTCTTAGACTGCAAAAATTCCCAAAGAATTCTTGGGTCATTCAATTTCGTTCAATTTTGGGTCTCCAGGTCTGGGAAGCAATGGCAGAGACACTCATTTCCCCTTGATTCGATACGTGTTGCCTCAAGTATTTCGAAACATCAGCCCGCCGAAATGCGGCTTATTTTTTGTTTTAGAGCTCATTAGTTCATTCTGATATTTTTTAAAAGTTCAATCGGAGTACATTTCGAGAAAGAGTAATTGTCGTTGATTCTTCCAGACTATAACGAGTACTTGCCAAGTTTCTGGGGATTAGTCGTCAATCAGCTATAATATCATCCATTGTAACATGATTACTTACGGGAAGATATTAATTCAATAATTATCCTAGTGACATAAAAAATTCAGTCAAAAACTCACTTACTAGAGAATGTTACTTTAATTAACTTCAAAATACGACCAAGCATCTGCGTACCCTTTGCTGCAATTTTCTGTTGTGTATTAAGTTTTATTTCCGTATGAAACTCGATACCAGCAAGATGAAGTTAAAAAGATGCCAAAAAGTGGCTTGAGTGGCTATCATTTCTCTCCTGCGGTGTGTTTTAGCGAGCAATAAAATTCGACGTTTCTTGACGCCATCTAAAAATTTTATCGCCTCATTCATACAAGTCCAAGGCAGATGCCTACTTGGATCTGCCAGGATTTCTATCAAAAACATCGCAGAAGTCTTGGAATACCCGGGATAGTTTGGCTTATAATTGCATGCCTGTTTGCTAAAGGAAAAGGATTGGAAGTTTCTGCCATTCTTGAGACGCTCTGAATCGTTGTTGGTGCTACAAGTTATTCCTATAAGCCCTTTAAAGCATCGCAATGAAGGTAAAAACAACGAATGCTTGAGAACTTTGACCAGACCAGCGAATGGTGCATGGATTCCTGTTTGCTCTACTGTGAATTTCTTCATTTCTCAATTAAACTTGTTTTCGCTTGATCGTGTTTGGTGAAATTTTCTGAGATTAAGTTTCTCAGAAATAAAATTTTTTGAAGCCAACTCAACACAAATCATCCATGACGTGAAAAATTATACGTGCGTTTTTCTAGGAATTTCACTGACTGTTCAATCAGCATCACACACTAATGACATACTTTTGTTGAATATCTTCAATCCTGTGCATTTCAGGAAATTGAGCACAGCGTTGAACTATGATCTTAATTAAACTTTTTTCATTATTCTTTTAATGATATTTGTTATGTAGAGATGTTTTTGGTAATTGACATCTACTGTAAAATATCAAATCGTAGCGTGAGAAGACCATAGAATTACACATTGGAGGTATATTTAGATTTCCATTTTCATAAAATATGTGAAAATGTATATGATACAAATTTTAAAAAGTATTTGAAAAATATAAACCACAAAATACATATATGTTTGCGTTGAGACTTTCCAAATCACATCAGCAGTACACATTTCAAATGCTTGCGTAGGAGCTGCAGTGTGAAAAAAATTATCTCTCTTAATTCTTCCGGATGGCTAAAAATCTCATCGTGCAAATTTCGATCAGCGATTTCTTTCAATGCTATCAAGCGCGGCGGGGCTATGTATGAGCCAGCATAGAACATGCATTAGTCTGGTAATGTTCTTCTCAATAAATATTGAGGCGATAATTCGACACGATTATAATTTATTGAGTCGACACGATTATGGTGGCGTCGATCTTAGCACACCCTGTCTAACTTTTTCGCTGCCTGCATGTATGTTTTTCGCCGCCTAAGCGATTTAAGCAATTAAATCGCTTAGGCGGCGAAAAAGTTAGACTGAACTGGGCTGGTAATGCTCTCTTAACTGAACGTGCCCTTGGAAGGGCTAAAGCAATGAAAGAACTAAAGAGAGTAATACTGAAATGAAAGACGTGAAAGCAATGGTCAGTAGATCAACATGATTTTTACCACTGGGGAATTTCCATGAGCGATAATCAGTAGATTAACAAGATTTATGTTACTCACAGAATTTCCAGTAGCAACAGTCCGTAGATTGGGGTTATCTTTGTTCCTAAATAACTTTCATAAGCAATAAAATATGATTTCGTTGAAACTCAGGTATTAATTTAAGTTAATGAATTAAAATATATAAACAAGAACTTATGCTAGCAGTTGTCTCACAACGACGACGTAGATGTCTTAAAGATCTGTCTCATGATTTGTGAAGATAACCTGCTGCTCTAAAAACTCTACATTGACATATACAAAAATTTATCATAAAATATTCCACGCACCTATTACAGCGCTAGTTTACCAAATGTTAATAAATTGTTTTTTGAAGTTTTTGCATTCTTTGATGAGCTAGAATTAAAAAATTTGTATTTCCTTGCATATATCCCCACTATAATAATTTGCTTAATTACAACATACAAGGTGTTTCAGAACATGAGGTACAAAATTGCACACTAAGTAGAAAATGGCTAAATAAACACTTTTTCTTCAATGAAATAATGGAGATCATGAAGTTACGAGTGTATTAAAGATAAATAACGCATGAATAACCGTTTAACCCGCAAAAAAGTGTGTACATGAAATGCATCACAAACAATTGGATTTTAAATATATCTTAACATGGAGGTTTTAAATTTTTTATAAACAAACCTTAAGAAGTAGGCAGGGGTTAAATAACAATAACAGAATAAATGACAGAAATAACAGAATAAAAAATAACGATTCCATTGATCGTTAGCGACATTTCTAGAGCTGATGCCATGATGTTGGGCCAACGATTACCTAAATTGGTGCAAATATTTAATGTCCGCTCAGAAACTTGCTTGAGTTAATGGATTGGAAGAGCAAAACACGGCTGTCACGGTGCTAAATTAAAGAGCTTTGTAGGGTCCAATGTAAGACTAGGCTCTAAAGCTTGCAAGAAATCGAGTGATGACTTGAAATGAAGGATCTTTTCCAGATAAGCCAAGCCACTAATGCGACACATAAGTTCACCAACTTGTAACTTTCGAAATAACGCGCCTATCGACTTTAAATTACTCTTAAACAAAAGACTAAAACTTCTTTTATTAAAGTAATTTGAAGTAGATAGGTGCATTGTTTCGAAAGGTACAAGTGCTCATGGGTGAACTTATGTGTTGCATTAGTGGTGGGGCTTATCTGGAAAAGATCCGAAATGAATCCCTAATGTATCCAACAAAAACGTAGGCCCCAGTGCTCATAGAAAATTAAATGAACACTTGAAGTGAACATTCGATACATTCAATACAAATGTGGGCTAAGGCTTGTAGGAAATCGTATCACAACATGAAATAAGTATGCAATATATCCAATACAAACGTAGGCTGTAATGCTCGTATAAAATCAGGTGACAACTTAAAATGAATATCAAAATTTATACAATATAAACGTGGGCTTCAAAGTTCATTGAAAATTCAGCGAACACTTGAAATAAATATCTAATAAATCCAATGAAAACCTAAACTCTTATGTTCGTAAACATTTATGATAACACAAAATAAATATCAAAAATATCCAATAGAAATGTGGGCTCCAGAGCTTTTGGTAAATCGAGTGACAGCTTGAAATGAATACCCAACGTCAACATGGGCTTAAGTGCCTATAAAAATTCGAGTGATGACTTGAAATGAGTATCGATGTACGTGTATCTTACCCAGGTACTGCAGTCCCTCAGTAGGGGAAACGATGGATTAAAGAATAAAAAAAAATAAAATAAGAAATGTAACCTCATAGAAGGCTTAACCAAATTGGCGTTTTTAGATACATCTACAAAAATAGTAAAAATTTCAGTATACATGTGTAACGCTGTTACAAAATTTACTCAACTATGCTGAAATACTGCGCTTCCGCAATGGCGTTTTTTACAAGTTTTTGACTTTCTCAGTCAACATACAGAAAATTTGCAATCCCATGTTAGAAAGTCTTGGATGTACTCCTGAATTGCACAACTAAAGTTTATAGGCATACCGAAGTCAAAAAACGAAGTGCCAAGCAAACAACTCCCAACTATGCCACGTCTCGTTAAGAAAAAATAGACTTGAAGTTACGTACACTAGAAGAAGATAGCGAGAAAAGTACATCGTATTGCATGTCAAGCTCAACAATTAAACCTAAACACCCGTTAAATTTAACGATGCGCGTAATGGCTGCCCAGTTCGAGCGAGAAATTAAACATTGCAGGTATTTTTATAGTGTGCAGTGGTCAATGTTTGCAAACTGTGCGATGGTCAATGTTTGTCTTAGCTCCTGAAATTAAATATGTTCGCTTCACTTAGCACTCTTCGGAATGCTTAGCTTACACAATAATTCCAGCTAGTCAATATTTCAATAACGTGCCTTAACTTTTGTACTTGATTTTTTTTCAGTGACATGCAAGATAAAATTTGCGTTTATGTTTAGAATCAAATATTTTCACTTCATTCAACATTTCTTGAGACGTTTCACTTAGATGTAATTGCAGCGGGTCTATTTTCCAACAACTCAAAAGCCGCTCTAAATTTTTTCCTAATATTTTTTAGTAACACAACGAAATTCTGCGTTTCTACTTCTTCATTTCAGTTTTACGGAATACAACAATACCACAAAACCCAGTTTGAGACTTCCGTAGTCTTTCATTGTAAAACTTAAATTCGTTTCCTAGACAGACACAGCTAAAAAATAAGGGTCGTTAGAAAGATATTTAGCAATTGCTGGCTCAAGAAAGACTCAAGTTCATGGAGATATACATGTCATCATTCAGACAAGAAATGACTCCCCAAAATGCAAGTTATTCTTAGAAAGTTTTGGATCTCGTCAGCATTTGGGGATGTTTCATGAAAGAGAAGAAAGAAATTCATTGTCCATTGCCTAATCCATGATCGTAATTTGAAAGGAGGTTCGCCCATCATAAACTTCCTGTGGGGCGAAGGGCTCACAAGTTTCGTAGACTAATAATTATTTTTAATGTAATCCTTGTATAACAACCGTGACTATTTTACGAGGTTTCAAATTACATCAATTGGGTATGAAAATTCAAACAACCTACGTGGGCTTAAGGTTTTGCATGACTTTGAATGATTTGTACGGTTTACTAACGGATTAAAAACCAAGTAAGTTTGTCTGCTATTTATGAGCCCCTATACGTCATGGAAATGATAACAGAATTACATTATCAGAAATTATTTTGCTCCTTGTATCAGATCTACCAACCTGAAAATTGCAACAGAGATCGTTGAAGAGGTCTAAAATAAAAAGTATGAAAAACTTCTGTAAAAACACGAAATATGGAAAACTTTCACAAAAATATCTAAAAACTGCCCTCGGAGCGTCTTTGCTGGCTTATATTTCGATAGAGAACAGGAAATAAATTTCGACTGAGAATAAAAAAAAAGTTATTGATGCTGAACCGAACTATACCATTTCCAATCCAATTTCCTCCTAGTGAAATTGAATTTCCTCCTAGTGAAACTGAATTTCCTCCTAGTGAAATTGAATTTCATCCTAGTGAAATTGAATTTCCTCCTAGTGAAACTGAATTTCCTCTTAGTGAAATTGAATTTCCTCCTAGTGAAATGGAATTTCCTCCTAGTGAAATTGAATTTCCTCGTAGTGAAATTGAATTTCCTCCTAGTGAAACTGAATTTCCTCCCATTGAAATTGAATTTCCTCACAGTGAAATTGAATTTCCTCTTATTGAAACTATATGAATTTCCTCCTAGTGAAATTTAATTTCCACATGATGAAAGAAGTTGATATAGCACTTTTACAATCAGTTTACTTGGAAATATAACTGCACGTACTCTGCTTGTTACTAAGATACCATTAGTGATATAATACAGGATTTCATCCGGTTTTAGTACACTACCTTGGCTGAACTGAAGACCATTATCAGTACCCGTTTCAATATTAATGTTAGCATTAATACCATGAAGAACTGGTTAGACTGTGAACTCTTCACAGTAAAACTTGTGCGTTCCCAAACGTGCAATATGAACACCCCATAAGGATAAAAGAGCTACATACATGGACAACTTTTTCCAAGCGAAGTCAGGAGGCTGTACTACAATATGGGTTGATGAAACCAATTTCAATCTTTTTTGCAAGCGAAAGGAAGGCCGGTCAAAAATTGGGACAAGAGCATCGGTTGTGACACCAGTGAGCAAGGGGTAAAATCTCCATTGCATTGGGGCAATGACATCAAGTAGAATGGTACTCTTTACCACTCGACGTGGCGCTTTCAAAGCTGATGATTGCCTCCAATGGTTCCGAGAGCTCATCCAGGCTTGCATAGACCAGGGGATAGAAAGACCAACATTAATCGTTGATAATGCCCCAGCCCACTGCAGGATTGAAAGCCTTTCAAATGAATATCCATCTGTTCAGTTTCTCAGACTAGCACCATATTCTTATCTACTGAACCCAATAGAACTCGTCTGGAGTTCCTTCAAGAGCCACGTGAAACGCAATCTCAGAGAGCGAATGGATTATTTAGTGAATGTAACAGCAAATAATGGACTTTCAATAGCTGAACAAAGAATGAGAGAATTGGAAGTGATTGCAAGAGATGCAATTGGACATATCACTCCAAATATGTTACTCGCCTTCACTAACAGAGTAGAAAAATATTATCCAGCGTCTACAAGGAGAGAAGACTTAAAGGAAGTACCCTCATCTTCCAATAACTACTCATAATAAATAAGTTTCTCTTGTTACATTATTTAACTTTTATGCCAAATATTTACATGTATATATTTTAGCTTTCACCTATCTTTGGGTTGTGACTATGGAAATGATTTAAAAGCATGATCTATACATGACATGGTATTGTTTACATGGGAATTATTATTGTAATATATGGTATACCACTATTGCAGATTTTCTCATTCATCCCCATAGCTACAGAAAATATAAACAATTTTTATTATTAATTTATATTATCACGAGAAAATACAAATTCACTAGGAAGGAAATTCAATTTCAATACGAAGAAGTTCAATATCAATAGGAGGAAATTCAATTTCAATAGGAGGAAATTCAGTTTCACCATGAGGAAATTCAATTTCACTAGGAGGAAATTCAATTTCACTAGGAGGAAATTCAGTTTCACTAGGAGGAAATTCAATTTCACTAGGAGGAAATTCAATTTCACTAGGAGGAAATTCAATTTCACTAGGAGGAAATTGGATTGGAAATGATATAGTTTCAAGCTAAATCTTCTCCATCCGTTAACAATTCGATAGAATATCGAGAACTACTCGTTTTTGGGAACAACCTAGCAAGAAGTACTAATTTTCTCGTATCTAAATAATCAGGCCCGCCCTGCTCGGAGGGCTTCATTAATCAAAGAATGGAAGCTGCTGAGGAGGTGGCGGCTCCTGTCACTTGTTCAGGAGGGAGCGTTTGGGAGACCAAACTCCCCCTCGCCCTAAACATCCATCAAAGTTGACGTGTCGTCCCCGATGTTCGGAGCTCATGCGCCTCGTTTTCGTCCGCACCCCTACACCAGTCCAGGCTGCAGTCGTGAGCCTGTCTTAAGCCGTCGAGTTGTCCTCTTCCTTGTAGAATTGTCACATTTTTGTGTGGGCTTCGATAGTCAGAATACCCGAGTTTTATGGCTCATACGAATTTATTAAGTTATTTTTTCCTATGCAGAATTGTCCAATTTTTGTGGGCTTCGGTAGCCCAAATAACAGGTTTGTTCTGCAAATACGAATTTGCTGCAAGATGTTCTTTTACTCGCAGAATCTGGAAATTTTGTGTGGGGTTTTGGTAGTTAGAATACCCAATTTATACTGCAAAGACGAATTTGCTGTCAAGTTGTCTTTTCCTCGCAGTATTGTCATATTAGTGTGTTTTTCGAGTCAAAAAATCCTTATTTTTAACACAAAAAGCCATTTTTCGGTGAACGTTTCCCAATTTATAGTTTTTTTGTACATAATTAGGCCACCAAAATGACTCAGCGCCTGATAGACCTTCAGAAGTGCAAGATTTGAGAACTTTACCAGAAAAAAGGGCAATGTCAGAGCCCGAGCCCAAGCTTTGCTCCCGAGGGTGCGCTTACGGCCTCGACCAGCTCCAACGATAATTTTGTACGATGCTCTTCAATCACAGAAATATTTACCTTTTTTCAATTTTACACGCTGTGCTTGTATGTTTAAAAAGGCCTTCTTAAGCCATAAAATAAGTTGACTTGTACATGTGCTAGCAAAACTGGAAATCACGTTTTCGTTTAATATTGATGCCGGGGTTGGTGTTAATTGATTTCCTCATAACATTACTCGGCATTCGAGCAAAATATCAGAGAAGTTTGTGAAAGAACAGGAACAAATGTGGTAGAAATTAAACTAATGATCTGGAAATATGTTCAATTGTATCTCCTCGTAACAAGACAGCTCGGTGATGCTCCTCAGGTTCGAATTCCTGTAGCTTTATTCGCAAATTTTAACAGAGAAAGAACAATGAAATTAATCTTCTCACCGAGATCGCTGAGAACTGAATAATTTTGAGGATTAATCAAGGATTTATTTTTAGTGGTGAAATGTATTTTTTTGTGAAGTTGTGTCAAAATACTGGGTACCATCATATATATGATCGAGTTTATTTGTAAATAGCGTACTATTTTTACTTGTTTGTCTAAAAATTCATATTAATCTTGTTCGATAAATCGTTTTCAATTTTCGTTCAAAACTATAAATACATTACAGCATTATTTTCATTCATATGACAAAAATTTCACGTGAACCTTGATTGATAAATCTAAGCTAATTATCTTGCAAGATGAAAAATACTTCACGTATGAATTAATCCGCGTTGTATGAATGTAATGTCCTTCATGATTAGACCAGATAAATGAACCACAGGAGCTGTAGTCAACAGTTTTGAAATTCTGTCTTCGTGAGAGCCAATAGCCACTTACATGATCCGTAATATGCAATGGTCTGTGTTGCGCGCTAAATTGTTATTTTGCAATTAATTGAAGACAGTGCGGTTAATTTCAAGCAATTTTGATGCTTGAAATCAAGATGAAAACACCTCCAGCCTACTAACGAGAATATGAATTCTGACCAAAATATCTAGTTTCGTGGGCCATGATTTTGTTGACCGAATGCGGGTTGAGGTCGAAACTACTTTGCTTTTTTAATAAGTATTTGAAAAAAGTTTATAAGATAAAGATTTTTTAAGATAAGCCATGGACAAAATAGTGCGCCATAAGACTTTGGGGATTAAAAAACCCATTCAGAGGGCTTGAATTGTAGTTCAGGGCTGAAAAGTTGAGTCCCAAACCCATCCGCTTTGAGTAGTGCACTACGAATGTGTCCAAAGGTTGTGTACGAGGCCACATTTAACGTAGTAAAGAATTTATCTAAATTTGCAGGAGTTCTTTCATCTCATAACAGAACTCGAACATGCGTGCTACCGTCCTCCGTAGTTTTGGAGTACTACATCATGAATGTGTTCAAAAGTTAATTATGTCCCAAACCTATCCCGTTCTAGTAGTACACCATGGATGTGTTCATAAGTTGTGTCCCAGGCCTATCGTTTTTGAATAGAACACCACGGATGTATTCAAAAATTGTATCCCAGGCCTATCCGGTTTAAGTAGTGCACAATGAACGTGTTTACGTCGAGAGTGGTAGCGCGGTGCAGCCACCGATCGACTACATACGAAACTCCCCTCGACGCTGCGCAAATCCCTATTAGTTAATTGTATTGCGGCCCTTTCTGGCTGGTCAAAAGTGCACTTAGGCTCGCGACTGATAATAAAAACTCACAATGGGCTAGTCGGTAGGGAAGTTGCTGGGTCAATCAGTTGGAAAAATGACAGCCTGATAACATTAGCGTAATCCATCATCGAGGGAGGGCTGGAGTACCCATTTTGTTGAGGGTCTGCGTTAGGGAGAGGTGCGAGGGGAACTTAAAGAGCCTCAGGCCTAGGCGACATGAACGCGCGTCCTGCAAAAATGCGCTTAGCAGTTTAGGGTTAATTGTGAGGCTGTCGTATCAGTCTTCGGGGCTCTGGACTGTACCTTCTAACGAGGTTGCAATATCGTATTGTATTTTTGAGATGATGGATTAAATAGTGTGACCGTGTATTTGTATTGTTGTTTTGATATTATGAATTAAATAGAGTGACCGTATTTTGTTCACCTTTTTATCATACTAAATTCGACTCCTATTTACCTAAGTTAAATAAATAAAGAAAATTTATTTATCTTCAAAACTTTATTTAGTAAAATAAATCGTTTCTGGAAGTGAACTATTCTCTCTGCAAGAAACATGTTGTTTGCCAATTAGCTGAAAAATGTATGCTTTTGAAGACGTGTTCCATTCATCCATTTTTGGGATAATCATCACTAAACAACTAGATTATAAGGGCTGACTGTTAGAAGTACGCGTAATGATATCCTGGAGAATGATTTCCTACTCATCAAAGTTCAAGCTGAACACGTATCGTTGTAAATAAATTATCTAAATTTACAAGAGTTATTTTATCTCGGAACAAAACTCGAAAATGCGAATTATTGCCCTCTGTAGTTTTTGGCTATCATCCCAAACATGTAGAATGTATCTACGTAAGAAAATTCTTCTATTTTATCTGTTGGAACTCTACGTGGGACAACGATTCACTCTATTATTTTTTAATTACTGCACGAGTAGATCAGTTCTTACTAATTTCTAACTCACTGCACGAGTAGATCAGTTCTTACTAATTTCTAGTTCATTGCATGAGTAGATAATTTTTTACTCATTTCGTACTCTTTGCATGAATAGATCATTAATTTTATACCCGAATATTGCGCTTGATTATTGACCGATGCACACTTGAACACCTTTGTCCTCGCTTACATGGGCTTTTCCTACGAAATTTAAACAATTTAAACAAACTTACAGAAGTTCCTGTTGCTTATGCGATGTTGCTGCCGCCATGAAACCAAAGTTATAGTTTTAGATTTCTTAACAGTTAACAGTTATAGATTTCTTACTTTTATTAGCTGCACATTTCGCATAATAATCCCTGTGGAGCTGCAATAATAACTATTGAAAACCATCTATTTAGGTCAAATTCATTGGCTCACCACTTTCTACATTCACCATATTCACTATACCTCTTAAATCTAAGAAAGGAAAACACGGTTATCAGTGTTTTCTTGTTCGGGATCGAGATCATCACTTAGACATGTGCGAATTTTCATCAAGGAATGTAAGGTAATCAAGGGTAATGGTGGAGAGTAATAAATTCTATTACCTTAACACCATGACTAATAATTAACTATTGAAAATAAAGGATAGAGAGATACAGACGAGAATGAGCCTTTAGTTGTGATGAAATAGCGACCATGTTACACACATGGAATGTTATCGCATCGCTCCCTCACCGCTCCCCCACC
>JACJUY010007525.1:15312-43349 GCA_014220935.1 Platorchestia sp. MABIK
GTTATGTTAGGCCGAATTATACGATACTTGCTAGTTGCTGATAATCATGACCGAATTAAGTTATGACAAATTTAAGCCGAGGTTTCAAAATACTTTCAATACAAAAATATCATTTGCTGCTAAAAGATAGTAGGAGCACGTAAAGCGTATTTCAATTACTGGAATATAATTGTTATGCTATCTATTACATCGTTGAGTAACATTTTTTCATTATTTTATCCACGCTTAAATATGACATGAGAGCCGTACGTGACCAATAGCGGGTGCACCAGAGGGCGGCGCTCAGGTAGGCACTGGCAAACCAGTCGCTCATTGGCGCCCGTGCTGGTGGGTGCCCCAGAAGCTTAAGCCCAAGCCGCATCTGGCTGCGTGCAGTTCCCCTAATCGGCGCGATTTTTTCAAAACGTCAATCGTAAGCCACAGAGCTTGAGCAACTAAAGTGATTGTTGTGAAACATTTGGACAGTCGTACTGGAAAATGCAAACCGCAACTTACAGTCATCGTACTGAATTGCTTCAGAAGCTATGCATCCACCAAGATTCTTTACACATGGTTCACTTGCGGTACAGTGGCGGTAGGAATCACATAGCAACACAGTCCACCGTGCTGAACTCTCCGCTCATAGACGCAAAAATTTCAGCTAGTGAACGTCCAACTTCAGAGAATTTCAAATTTACTACGTTCTTGAGAAAAGGAAAAAAATTTGAACCGTTGTTGTGGTCTTCTTTTGAGAATGTACCGATTAAAGAAGGCTGCTCGCATCTCCAGCGCTTGGACCACGATAGCCACAAGTGTTTAAGTACAAGCACTAAAATAACAAACATTTTGTCATTAGTTTTTAGGAACTGGAGGGCTATTGTTGAGAGGGTTAGGAATCATTGTTTTTTTCAATTGAGTAAAATAGTGAATCAATGTTACATTTTGTATTCGACATGTTGGAAGAAATTATTCGATATGGAGGTTGAATGATTAACTTACAAAAAATAGCAGGAATTGTTGATTTGAATGACTACTACCGCGAGCACATTCGAAGGTTCATGTGCTGACATCCGATGTGTTTTACTCAATTTGTAGATGAAAATACTCTCGTTAATTTAAAGTTATCTCAAATCTTACCTTCATTGTTAGAGAATATATACTAATATCAGCTCCAAAATCTCAAAAATATATGTTAGTCAGTCGGTATAGCAATTAGGAAGCCTCTCACAGGAAAACTAAAAATATCTATGCAATTTTTAGAATTTCCAAGAATCGAGTTTGTTTGCAGAGATGAAAAATTATTGTTTGTGTTTACTTTTGTTTTGTTATTGTTTATCGAAAGTCATGCATCCCGTATAAAATTGTTTACTTTAGATTTTATCCTGAATTTTTATCCAGCTCAAATTTTTGTTGTAATCAGTGAGAATATTTCAGAGGTGCATTAGATATGATGTTCAAGACTGTCTACACTCAGTGGAAACTATTTTCATGTTGATTATAACATTATAAAGATAATTATCCAGTCAAGGTGATGCAATTGTATTATTCATAATCGTTTAAATTGAATGTGTTCAATAAAAAATTATATATTTACTAGTTAATTAGCTCAGCGGAATTAATCATCAGGAGGTATTTTTTGTTAAGAAATCACATCTTACGTTATACATGAGGCAGGCACACATGATATACAGGGTGTTTTCCGAAAAAATACCGATTTAAAAATGCTGTAGTTTGTAAAATATTAGTGCTAGAAAGGCTGGAATTGGTTTCTTAAAAAAAAACAGGATTTAAAGTCTTATTATATGTCAATGATTTTGTCTAAATGGCATCCCATTCAAATAAATGTGACATTCATCGCTAAAAATTATGTTGTCTAACAATATTTGATCAGAACTGCTCATGTTTTTTATTCTCAGGCAAAATAATAATCTCTGATCTCTATCCTGCTTTTGATGACATTGCCTTTTGTGTGGTTTTAAAATAAAGTTTTTTTCGAAATAAAATGAACAGGAGTTTACTTTACCTGTCTCAGCAGACAATTTTCACACTGATTTCGTTTTATGAAATCCTTCCATGTTAATTCTGCTTTCGGTTCTTTTGGGATGCCAAATAGACAAAATCATCGAATTAAAATAAAACTTAAAATCCTGCTCTTTTAATGAAACCTATTTCCTCCTTGTAGCGCTAATATTTTGCAATCTACAGCATCTTTAAATCGGCTACTCTTTTAGTGGACACCGTGTACAAGCACAAATTCTGTATTTTCCATGAATTATATTCAAATTAAACAGCGGAGGGACCTCGGGTCTTCAGTACTGTTTTCATCATATCAAGGAATAAAACTGAAAGTGGATGATCAACGTGTCAGTAAAAATATTCCCCCTTAAACGCGTAAAACCCACTTTTCTTACTCCCCGCCTTTGACGCGCACAGCTAAAGCTCTGACTTGCTCGAACAACTCTTGCATCAGCGGGGACCGCGAGGGCTCTGTTGCGCACCTGAGACACGTAATGCTGTCAGTTCTAATGCTGCATCTCTGGTCTAATTGTGCACGAGAATTAATTTAATGGGGCGTGACTGCAGCGCAGCTGCGAGAGCTGCCTAGGCTGATTTGGAGTTCAATGTAATCAATCACTACACAAGAGTAGCTTTGTACTGGTCGCCACCCACAGTCGAGTTGCCTTGTCTCTGCTGTTGGGCTGCAAATGACATTCAAGTCTCCCAGCTTATAAATTAAATATGTACTCTATAATACTGAAAATGCAGTTTTTTACTGGACAAAACTGGAAATGCAGTTCAGTTATGTTGAAAACTCAGTAAAAGACAATGCGTGGCACACTGTATTTTCAATGTGACTATTTTCGATAATTCATAAACACTAGTATTGAATTAGTTTGTAATCAATTTGTCATTCGAAGAGTCGTTAAAAGGCTTTTATATGCACTCGCGTACCTTAACCTTTTGAAATATCAGTCTCTTATATCTTAGGAATTTCTAAATTCTTTGACAAGTGAAAAATTACTTCGACAGGAACGCCAATTTCTGTAAGGATGTTAGCCAGCAGTCAGTCTCTGTCTCACTCACAGAAAATTCACTGCCTCGTAGGAGTGAAGGTCAGAGAAACTGATGAAGAAAGTGGTTTCTCATCAGATGATATTTTCAATGTTGGATTCTTGGAAGTCCAAAAGCATGAAGTCTTGGAGAGTGATCTTGGTATAAGCCAATTAGCCGTGAGTCTCCACAACGGTAAACATGGTGAGACTGTGATCGAAAATAACGGCACAGATTTGGTTGAACAAGGTAATCAACCACTGAACGAATGTGAAAGTCCGAAGAACCAAAACTCGGATATAGAATCGTCCATCCACTGCAACAGGTCTGAAGAAGAATCGGAGGTAAATGTTGGCTATCCTGAAGATTCGGTAAACGCGGATAATAAATCAGAGATTGCTAATCTCGATCAATTTACTGGAAGCAGAGGAAATAATTCGTACGTGAAATATCCTAAAAGTCAGGCTGATTGTCTGGCAAACAGAGTGTTGCAAAAGAAACGGCAGTTGCATGTGAAAGCACGTTCCTCACATGAAGAGCAGCCTTCCAGCGATGTACCTCATTTCGAGAATTCTACTAACAACGGAAATCGTTCAAATAAGGAATACGAGCGCACTTTGGCTTTACAATTAAAAGCAGCAGCCATTTTAAGCAAAGATAACGATGAATCGTTCCGTTTCGAACGAACAGTGACTTCCGACCAGCATTTGAGTATAGACAGTATCAAAGCAACGATCCGAAAAGGACCTACGATAACAGACCTAAGCACGGCAGAAAATTTGTCATCAACTTCTACCTCTGAATCAACCAACTTTCTGCCGTCCCTTTTGTCTTTGCCGATAGATCCAAGCTTCGCATCGTTCAAAAGTTCACATCAATTTCGTGCATGTAATTACCCACTTGGTTCTGAAGCGCACGCATTTGAGGAAGATAATTATTCTTATCGCACCTCCCGTTCTTCCGATTACAATGCCTGTGCTCAACATCATATGAACGGAAGCCAATCAACATTGGAAGTCAAAGCGACTGCGTGCGCTTTTCATACTTCCGAAACACAAGCCCAACAGATCTATTCATCCGCTCCAGCACTACAAATAAGTCTTTCAAACGCCCCGCTGCACCTGCCACCACCCAACATACCCCCTCCTAACCTCACAAACTTACTCGTGTCGTTCAACTATTCAGGGGCGAACAAACAGTGCGAAAATAGTGGCTCTGCCCTACATGATAATTTTGGTGTCTCGAGAGGCTCCGCGTCAGTGACAAGTTCTCAAACATCTGTGCAACACAATCACTCCGAACTTCAAACAAGCGGACCCATCAACCGACTTCCCTTCAAAAGCTCTTCTCAGGAGACTAAAGGGTTTGCAGCTCAACATTGCACCAAGTGTACATGTTTTGGTGGTAATAAAAACGGACATATTGAAAACAATAACTATCAGCTTTTCAGTCAAGCAGCTCACATAACCACCAGCATACCGCCTCCGCAAGCGCATAATTTTACCTCCTCGGTTCCTCCGCCCCTTCAGCGACAGCTTCAGAGCTCTTGCAATACTTCCATACCTCCTCCTCCAGCCGCCGGGCTGCATCTGGGCCTCATTCAAGCCCCTCCACCCTCTCTCCCTAAGCAGGTATTGCCCCCAACCCATTTCCCCAAATTCCAAGAACTTCCTTGGACTGGTGGTGAAGAATCTCACTCAACTCCCGATCAAAGAACCATAGGTTAGTACGAGATGAGTTACGTTTCTAACGCAAGTAGTGGTCAATCTAAATTCTGATGTTATCATGTTTGATCTGAAGCTTAGTGGTTCGTTAGTGATATTACTTGTCTGTGTCAATTCTTCCGAACATTTTATAAACATTTGGCTTCAGCTACTATAACCCCAAATTTAATTTTCTGGCATGATCTAAATTTTCATCTTTTGCTATTTTTTCTCTTTCATCTGTGTTGCTCTGAGTGATTTATTCAAAATGACTTTTAGAACTTGAACTTCGGCTTTCTACGACCATTGTTCTGTGGTAATTTTGTTTCACAAGACATTTCATTATTTGTGCAGATTACTGTAAGTAGTTTGGAACTGTTGGTGCATATGCTGACTACACTTTGTGTCTCTTAAAAGTGCTTCATGCTTGAAGTGGCTGCTAGATGGTATGTAGCACATTGACATTTATGTACATGGTCTCAAGCTTTGCCTTGTAGAAAAGAACGTTGAAATTACTTTCTTCTTATTAGTGAGGTTATGAGGGTGTCAATATTTTTAAATCAAAGTTTATTCGGAGAAAAATTTGAAAAGATTGATAATATCTTACGAGGAAATCCGTGATGTGCAGTAATTTGCAGTGGTGGAAGTAAATAACAATAACTCATCCGTAGCAGTATTGGGAGCACTTACCGCGGCTTAACTTTCAATTTTGCAACCATTGCACATGTTTGAGTGAATTTCTGGTCTTGTAATTGAATTGAGTGCGCATGTTATTATCATTATTGGATTGTGTGAAACCAAAATAGTGCACGATAATATACGGACTTTAGAGAAGGCGAATGTCTTCTGAATGCGCATCACAAGTACACGCAATGGAACTCCCTGGAATATTTTTCTCCTTTTCTATCCCTTAGATAATCTTTAACTTCTTTTTCGTTTAAATTATGCCCAGAAATTTATCCCAACAGGTGATCATGTTATCAGAACAACCAGTTTTCTAATTCATTAGTATCTGACACAGAATGGAAATGAAATGTATTCCTAGTTTGTCTGTTATATCTTATTAAGTAAACAGATATGAGTCTTAAGATGCTTCTATACGTAAATGTTCATTTTGTTCGGACACATTGGAGAATCAAATCGTAAGATTAAATAGCGCGACAAGAAGCAGCACTGTTGTCTCACGGTTTCCTAACTGGTTGGTGTTAAAGTAACTCTCGATGATAACTTGCTATTGGTTTCGTCCCCCACTTAAGATTGGTCTCACTGTGCAGCCTAGACCTAAATTATTCTACGGATTTAACTCTGTTTATTTCAGTATATTCAGAATATATTGTGGCTCCATGAAAAATAGAAATTGCCGTTGATTTAATTCGTAGCCATATTTTTTTTCAAAATTCTTGTCAATATGGAACTCATTTTATTAAATTACACATGTCAATCTAAAATGTCACCAACATTATAATGAAGTTATATTAATTGAATGCTATACAAATAGAACAGAGTATTCAAATTAACCAGAAAAAATACGTCCAAATTTAGTGCTATAAAATACAGTTAATTTAACTTTCCAAATATTAAGATAGGAATCGGAAGGATATACACGGGATAGTCCAAAAATGTTAGGCAACTAGCGTACAGATATTTCCGGCTTGAACCAGCTTATGGCAAACGATTCGTCAGTACACATAAAATGAACTAAAGAGACAAAAGAGGAACACACTCGTTTCACAGCAAAGTCACAGACCATCTGTTTGTACCGAGTAATTTTGAGGCTCCAACATTTGAGAGCACGGAAAGTGCACCAATGAATGTTCTACACTGCTCAAAATAGCGAGGCATGAGATCCTGAGATCATGGGATCAAATGCGTCTGTTGAAGTGGCCAATATTTTTATTTTCGTGTGAGAGATGCACTTGTCACAGATGTGTTTTGTCATATTTTTAAAATACAATGTCTAAAAATAGCGAAGTAGGAATGTATTTTGTCACATTAATTCTATTTTGGCTCACTCGAGCTTTTTCGTTGCATAAAATGTATGAACGACTTTTCCCACTCGACTAATAATCCGTAGATTTCCTGAAACACATTCGACGATAAAAAATATCACAAGGTCATGGGATAAATCATAAGTCGCATAGTTACAATCGTTACTCAGCAGCGAAATTTCATCTTTGAAGAAAAAATCATAAATTTTGATCCAGAAAATCAAGGTAATAAGCTATAAAGAACCCTAATAACATTTTTTTTAAATCTTCATTTTGAGATTTGGGACGCTTAACCCTTACACGCTCCAGGAAGACGAACAGGCTAGTTTAAAACTGATTAATATTTTTGTATTTTATTAACACTTTGACTGCGACGTAAGCCACCGGTGGCCACTGAAGGAGTTTTCATAATGCTGCTGACCGACCAGTTGTCAAAAACTCAATTTTCATGAATACTTAATCAGAGCTAAATGAAGGCACGATCCAGTTCCTGTTTGCTATTTTCAACATTGCGTACTACAATTGACTTAAAATTTGAGTTGATTATTAAACTTCAGTTTTACCAGTCGCAGTCAAAGTGTTAAACGAGTTCCCTAACGTGCTCACTGCCCAGTGGCAGTTTCTTTCTCATTCTGATGTCGATGACAATCTGATCCCAGTGCCAGTTTAATTATGTAAGTAGATGTGATAACGGTAGTATGAGTACAAAAATCCTGACGTTAGAAGGTTAACTGAGCTTAGCTGTTGAGGTGTACATTTTTTTCTACGTAAAGAAATACATTTCCTGCGAGTACAGGTAACTGGGACCAATTTTCTATTCTACAAACTGTCATGTGGTCGAAATATTGACTCCTACCAAGCGTGAATTTTTTCAAGAGGTCAAGAGGTCGTTTCAATACGAGAGCATCTCTGCGTTGTGACGGGAATATTTATATGATTTGGATGTTTCTTTATTTTTTATTGAATATTTGATGCTTTCTTAAATGCTACATTCTTTCTAACGACTCATTTGGTTCTTCACAAATACTTAAAAATCAGCATAATTTCTCTCAGATGGACGAATTGTTCTTCACTTAATTTTAATGACGGAAATTATTAATAAAACGAGTATTCCTTGAACTAGTTCAAGCCTAAAAAGAATTAAACTCATTCTAATATTTCCTACTCTTTATATTTTTGAACCCTTCAAATATCTTTCTTGCTCACTCATATCTTGAACACGTTTCTATTCTAGTATAATGATTGCAGCGCAGCAAAGTGTTCCAACAATGAATAAATTTATGGTTGGGAAACCATTTCTGAAAATCTTTCGCACACTTATCTGTTGTGCTTTTTTTTAAGGTGCATTTGTTTATTTTTCGACATTTCGATGAAAGGTATGGGTCCAATTAATATTTGTTTCCTATTTACTCACACGTGTGAAACCTTTGATATTCACAAACAATTTATCACAACGTAGCATTGCGATCAGACTCACAGGTAGGCAACATCTCGTGAGTGGAGTTTAAAAAAAGCGTCCCAGTTGTATAAAGCATTGCACTTATTATGACATTTACAGTTCTAAAGAACTTTGCGTACTTGGGGTAGAAATCCCCCCCAAGTACGAACGCACGAGATACGAAGCGAGTGTGAAGAGTTTGCGATTACGCGTAAATAACAGCGTAAAAATGAAGTCGGTTAGGATGAATTTCTTGTGGCTGCTGAGCTTAGAACCAAATATGCCAGATTGGCCTTCTGCAGGGAAAATTTTACGAATTTTGGAGAAAAATTATACCCAAAGGGCTGTTCGTGGTCAAATTTTGTTTCAAAATGCCCGATTTAATCATTTCAGTGAGGAAAAAGGCAATGCAACAACCCCGATTAGGGCCAGGCGCTCAAGCATGGCGGCGGCTGGTCATGTGGCCGCTAAATATAGCGACGCGAGGCTGCGTGGTCGCTGTGAGGCACAGGACAACCGCAGCTGCTGGGCTGGCCACCTCAGCCCAGTGTCCGGGTCGCAATAAATTACAGAAGCTCAGTTCTCTTGACCGCCCTGCAAGCTTTTCAGAATCTATCGCGCGTTTATAGTCCTCCCTCGAATCTTTTCTCTCATGTCCGTGCATGGTAACGATGATACTGAGTTTGAGTTCATTCCGCCCTATGTAGTCAGTGTGCTTTCAAATGGATTTTTTATTCAATTTTGAACCCATCTTCAGAGCTTACATTGTGATCATTTTAGTGTACTTTTTACATATAATGCCTCAAATTTATGTATCCGGCGACGAGATATGGTGTAGCATGCGTACGATCTAAAATGTTACTCATTTTACCTCGTAATTTTTATCCTCTTGTGAAAAAATTGAACTTAGGATTTTAGAATTTATCGGAAGTGTAAAAAACTATTATCTTGGTGATAAAATTGTGTTTTTAATTTATAGTTTTTCTTTTGATCCGCTTTACTCAGTGATGTAGCAAACCTCCGTGTGCTTGGGCAATGATCTTATCATCATTTGATATGAGCACTAGTCAACATGAATATGCTTCAAAGAAAACCCGTTTTCTCGTTTGTAAAATCTGAAGCACCTTCTCTTCTCTCAATCACAGCACGCTTCTTCTCTCCACACATGCCTGCTAACCGTCTTCTGCTACGCGAAAAAGTTTCCGTTTTTACACATTTGCTCCTAATTTACCAGAAAAATTCAAGTTCACTTATTCATTTTCTCGAGAATAAGCAACACGCGCTCACAACACCGGCCACCATCCGGTGTGGCAGCTGACGTGACTACCTCTTCCTGCGGCACTAATGTACTCAACGGCAGGCGTCGTGTCTGCTAATTTCACGGGGAGGAAAATGCGAGAAAATGTTTTTGTAGTCCTTGTGAGGCTTTCAGTCTTTTATTTCAAACTCTGATGGGTTAAGAAACTTATTATTATGATATAAGTTTCATCAGAAGCAACTCAGAGTTGCTTCATTACAATCTGAGAAGAGTTTTCTTCTTTATTAGACGCAATCAGCAGTGCCAAATTCAGCGGAATGTGGGCTTTAGCGACATCATTGTTCAAAGTTTGTGCACTCGGGCAATTAACTCTATAAACTAAACGGGAAAGAGCTCGAGGCATCCGCATACTCAGTTTACTTGTGTTATTACGTCGTAATGTGGGCGCCGCAGCTGCGCCTCCACCCTGCCAACTTCTGGGCGCTAAGGTCGTCACCGCCACATCACTCACTTACATCACAGAAACAAGCACACGCAACAGGTCATCACCACGTTCTACGGCCTCGCCATTCTTCAGCCACATATCATGGAAGCGCAGAAACCTCGCGCAAGGATCACTTTTCAGACATTCAATGAAAAATTTTCGTCACCGAGTAACGTCGAAGCTGTCGGCTGCTCTCAAACAAGCAGCGCAACCATGAACGAGTGAGTCTGCTTTGTGATTTTGAGTTATATATATATATATATATAAGGATTGAAGTAACAGAAAGGATTAGAAGCTGAATTCATAAGGTTGAAGCTGCAAAGTGTCTTGAGCTAGAGATCGTCTAGAGTTCTCCTCCTCTGACAGCAATTTGTAGTGAGGAAAAATAACTGTCCACTGTTGCTTAGCTGCGTTGTTTAAAAAATAATTTTTTGCATTGTGTGTGAACAACTTTCATTCGTGATTACAATTCATTTACGTTATTATTTTTTCATCGGCTTGCATGTTTATAATTTCAAAGCTTCATTCGTTTTGAATTCAAGTGTCACAGCGTGTTAAAAGTAGTAGCGGTGAAATAGCCTACCTGACTGTCAAAAGTGAAATGTACTGTGAATTTATCCATCAGTTTTTATTTCACTTCACGTTCTAGCTGCCCGTTTGTCTCATTTTTAAATCTATTCCCGGCTATATTTACCGCGATTCATCCCCTCGACCCGTTCTGGCGCGCCTCGTTCCCGCTCGAGTAGTGGGAGTTGGCCTCGTGATGCGTGTAGAATTTCGTGACGGTCCCCCGATTTACTGAAGTAAATTAAATAAAACTTCAAGGTGACCTTTCTGCAGTGCAGCACGTGTGAGTCAGGACATGTCAAACATAACTCACAAATGCGATGTGTTCATACGCTAAGAACTCATTAAAATAGTGAATAAGTTTTAAAGAGCTGGAATTTTTTGGTCAGGATTTTTTTACCCTGACACTCAATTGGTGTCTCGCTCTGGATGCGGGGTTATCAAGTTCGTTAAAGCATGTTCAACACTTCTGGTCCAATATTTAACCCCGCGTGGCGCCACATACGTATCACTACTTAACTGAAGCAGCAAGCACAGGAAGACTTCCGCAACTAAGGAATAAGTGTTATTGCCAGTTGGGAACGTGTTATTGCCATTACAAAAACACAATTTGAAAGTTTTAAACGCAACTCCGTCGAATGTCGCGTAGTTACAATATGATTGGTGATGTGCAGTAAGTACTTCACAATACAGTACGTCAAAAAATTAGCTTTATATATCCAAGGATCTAAATGCTTAGAACCCTGAACATTATGGATTAGTTAAGTAGAGTTAAATATCAATAACCCGCCGCTGCTGTCACCCGGGAACTATACCAAAGCATTACGACTTTGCTCGTAGTGTGATTTTATGTTCGTAAGTGCAATATTTCACGTAGAAGAATCTTGCAAAGTAATATGTTCTTATTAGATATAATTTTGAAAGATTATATTCGGGCTGTTACTGCTCCTTGGCATTGGTATGATGTTCAGCTCAGTGACCTCTTCGCAGCAGAAGCAGCTGCTAGCGCAGAGCGACACAAATGCACCACGCGAAGCCCTTCACTGAAGTGAAACGGGGCTCGAGATCTCGCTTTAAAGTCATTTCCTTTTAATTAAACGATTGTAAATCGTTGCACGCGATGTTACTTTTCTCCAATTTTTTTTTTAATGTCTCGCTCGAATTTTGTGTGTATTCAGAACCTACAGAGAGATAAATTATGAGAGGGATTCACTTTGCCTCTCTTTCCTGTAAGTCAATGATAATCCAACAACAAATGTTCTATTTGTACTACCAGTTGAAGGTACCCATTTATGTAACGTAATCAAGTTTTCACTGGTGTTTTACTTTCAATTCAAGGGCAAAATATAATTTCACTCTTTATCTTACAAAAATTCGCTTTAAATCTTTGAGTAGTGCAGTCGCGAAACCTCGTTCCCGTCTATATCAGTTCTGTGAGAACAAAGAACGCACTGTGGCATCCGTGATACAGCCCCACTTCACGACCTCGGGCTTTCACAAGGAATTAGCATTTTTGGCAGCTAGCGCTAGTCTGCAGTTCCTAAATGCGATCTGTTTATTACACGAAGACTTAATCGAGAAGGTATACGGTAAACAGCTCAAACTTGCGTCGTGAATGTAAGCAGCGCAGGATCACTTGTAAGCATCTCGAAGAGATTTCCTAACACCGAAAAAACTCTACGTGGAACGGAGACACATTTTGGCTTGCCTCATTTTAGTGAGCCTAGCGATCAACGTTCCAACACGGTAAATCGACAAACATAATAGCCGGTATTAAGCTGGTCATTTGCGGTTTTTACTCACATCAGTGTACATTCCGGATCATTTTGAGCGTGGAGCGTTCCGAGCCGAAGATAAACCAGACAGGCCAAAGATATACCATTAATGAAGCCGGCGACTCGAAGATTATTGCCGAGGATTATTATGGCCACCTACGTACAGGGTCACACGAAGAATGCCGCCGATGCTTCCACTAAAGAATAACTTGTGTCAAACAAAGAATTTTCGAACGCTAATGAAAAATTGCCACGAGAATGAAATAGTCGGGACCGAGGATATTTTTTTACATCATTATTAATGTAGGCTTGGAAAAGCTGCAAGGCTAACCATGCCATTCACATAAATAGAACTGACACTAGTATGAGACTGTTGTTAATTAATTTGCTAGGGTGAACCGAACAAAATGATGTTTCTATTTTTACCACGAATTAAACGTTGAAACGAAAAGCCATATTTGTGTGCATGTCACAACTTGAATAACTTCTATGAACTAGTTAAATCATTGTTCATAAACACACGCCTCTCATACGCTCTTAATATGCTAGTGTATAAGCCAATCAAAAATGACGGAATTCATTATTTTCCTTGAATTAATCTTCCAGATGTGGATACCTAACAAAGATGTCCATCCTACTAGTACCTGAAATTTAAATAATTTTGTACTTGTGCACTGGTGAAACTCGTATCACAGATTCGATCATTAACCATCCTTAAGAGCGTGACAGAGAGACAGATCAACCGACCAATAAAGCAACAAACGTGAATTATTATTTATTATTAGCCAAGCAGTTTATACATGTATATAAACGTATATAATATACATACATATAAGGAAATGAGCAAATTTCATGGTTTGAATTTCAAATACAATGTTTAAAGGAAGAAGTTTTAAACAAAGCACAACATTGAATTGAGTGGCAAACATCAAACTCATCGTAACATTTTTCACAGTTGAACTTCACGCCGACAAAAAAATTTGCCATGAATTCATATGTTGACACAAAATGAACCAGATTTCATATTGGCAACTACGTGTAGGAAAAGTTCAACAGGCCGCTCGTATTCGCTATGCAGTTTGACACATCTCCGTACTGATTTGCGTACAGGGTAACTTAAACAAGTACACAATCACAGGATGCCTGGGACACCGTCCATCAATAGGTTTTGCAGTCACTTTTATTTATACAGAGTTGGCAGCAGCCTGACAGGCTCTGAGACCCCACGTCATCTCCGCGAGTGAAGTCCACTGGGAAAATCTTAGAAACGTTGATTACAGCCCTTCATATTATTTGTGATTTTCCTCTGGAAGTTTCCATGAGAAGTGAAGGTGTTTGTCGCAGACTTCTTTAATGCTGTAAAGAAGTCTTTACACATGCCCCAGTTAGAACTTATCGAAAGTTTTCCAAGTTTCTAGAGTAAAACTTGCTCAACGAGCCTATGGCTTCAACTCGAGGGCTATTTTTGCAATATCCGGGGAAAATTTGTTGTTAATCTTCATCTCTCAGACAGGTTATTATCCATGTGTATGAGCTTGCCATGACCTAGCTGGGAATTTTACTTCGAGCACATCAAACAGGAGAATTGTTTTGATCGAATTCTTAACCAATGAAGCAATGGATGTAACCAAGAGAAACAAGCAGACAAATGCAACTTCGAATAAATACAAAGCCAGTTTCAGCACCAAAACTACCAAGTATGATGTAACTTCAAACATTCAAACAGAAATAAAACCTGTTACAACCAAGGAAGCCTGCCAAGCCTGTGCGTTTCCTTGTTGAGCAAAGTTTCATGCTTAGATAACTTTTATTTCACTATGAATAAAATTTTAAACAGAATACGTGTAGAAATAAGTAAGTAACCCAATACATGTATTATAATATTACGAATGAAAACGTTAGAAAGCATAATACTATATAGTATGTTACAGAAGGCATAAGCTAGGGTTCTGATTCCCAAATCGGAGCTGTTCCTAAAACGTTAGTTGAGCTGTCTGCTGGCGCAGCTGTGAAAAATCGTAGAACGTTCAATTCGTTGTGAGATAGTGAAATGAATTTACTTGTTCTCTATGAAACAAAAGGAATTATTGTCGTACCTAAGAGAGTTGCAAGGCTGGAGCGCTGAAATTTAAGCTGTAATGTCCTTTCATTAGTAAATGTGAATCCTGTGTCTTAAGCATTTTTTGCATGCAACATAAATTTTCCATTTACACAGCAGTCAAAACCAAATGATTATAGCATGAGCAACTTCTTGTGAACCATCTGAAAAATTTTAGATTTCAATTCTTCAATAACTTTAGCTGGCATGCAGACTGTTGAGTTATAAAACGGAAGATAAATGAGCTGAATGTAATTTTTTCGACTATCAGGTATTGAATGCAGTTGCAGATTGCTTATCTTGAGGGCACAAATTTGCTGTAAAATAATGCTCATCAGACGTAGGCCCCGCGTTAGGCGCAAATTGTTCACTCTCATTTGTGAAAATGAATCAAACTTTAAGCCTGAGGATATTATTTTTAGAATCCATCGCCCGTTTATCTCTTTCACGAAGAAATTTTATTTTTCTGAGTTAATAATTTTTTTAAACCATTTTGGGAAATTTTTCTTTACTCACTTGAAGTATATTCATTACGATGAAGAAAAATGAAGTTTAAATTGTCACACCCCTAGCACTTGTAGTGTATACCTACTCTAAAAAAAATATCAAACAATTTTTGTTTTCTGCATTTTATATCTTATTTAACTGATTTCTAAGCGATTATTGACTTTTGATGTCGTTTAAAATAGCTAAAACTTATTGTTTGACATATTTCTCCGAAAGAATTCCCGTTGTCGTTATTTTTTCTCAAAGAGCTGTAAATATTCTACACTTGTCCTGCTACATATCCGCGACGAGGTAAGAATGATGGAAAATCCAATCGCTCAGCTAACTAAGAAAGTTCTTGTAATTTGCATAGGAAAAACTAATAATTAAAATTTGGTTGTGAAAAAAAATCCCACAAGGTTCCCCTCTCGCCAGTGACTTTATATTTTTCAGTCTCCCAGATAAATTTATTTTCTGTAAGAAAGAAGCTCCAAAGAAAACAGGGCTGGCGGGAGCAGTATTGATTACAGCGGCAACGCAAGTACTGGGGTACATGTGGAGGCTTCGCTGTCCTCTTCTGCGGAATGATAGTTAGTACTTCATTCTGAAAACTATTTGTCGCTCCTGAAGATGGGCATAGTAAGAGGAATTTCCTTCAATTTACTTAATTTTAAATCGAAGGAGTGAAGTGCTCGTGTAGCAAAAAACAATTAAAATCAAACTACGATTCATCAAAAATCCAACATTGAAATAAAAACCAACCATTTTTTCCCAATGAAGAATCATTCTGCTGTTAAAATGTTCAGTGTGTGGCTGAATTTTTTGTGACAAATTTTTTTATTCATCACAAACGTAGATTTTTTAAACATGTTAACCCAACGCTTCTGACTTCAAATAGTAAAGTTTAACCAAAACGTCAGATATGTTCATGAAACTGTAGAAGTAATCTAAAAAATGTACTTTGACATGTCATCAACAACTGTTACTGTAGATTTTTCAGTGCACTAGAAGTCTTTGTGAACATGTTCATAATAAGTATCTTTAAATAGAGCTCTGCAAATATCGTTAAATATTGGTCAACTGCTTCTTCAACCGAAATATTTCTTTATAGTCTCGTAGGGACAAACGAATTGCAACACAGCTGGTATTAAAAACCTGCGTTCTCAAAGATGCTTGTGTATTACTTCAAGATTTATATTCACATCTTCCCCTTTGGAAAAATCGTTATGGATGAAATAATTAGGAATTCAACGTTTGTCTGTGTTGACTCAAACGGCTTCATTGCACGTGTAAGTCCAGAGTCCAGTGTACGCACCTGAACTGCCTGAATGATTTTTTCTCACAGCTGGTGATAGCAAGAGCTTATTACTACTCTTTTTGTATCTCGGCCGAATAATCTAGAAAAAAAGTCCACGAACTAAGAAATGTGTTGAGCGGAAATGTCCAAAAGTGTGCCGCTTATCTTTATGCAGCAAAAGAGACAATCACGTGTACCATTTTAGGTTGGTTTACGAAGTTAGGTTTTGCTTCATGTCTGTTTTATTCGTCCTTATGTCTCCTTGAAAACATTTGGAAAACTAGTAGCAGCACTAAATTGTAAAAATTTGAGCAAATGAGTCTACGTTTATTTTAAATCAATGTTCTCTTATTAAAATCATTGATCATTGTCAGTTGTCGCTTGGTGCTTTGGATCGTCCTGGGGTTTATGATCGTGACTCCGGTTTGTTTTTAATCAGAGCTATTAGTCACGCTGGCGTTCTGGCAAACCCAATCATCCCTTAAAACATGTGGTCAATAAAGCGAAGCTAGATGTGCTGAGGCAGCGCTCGGTGCATCGACGGTGCGATAAAGCTCCATCGCCGCGGGAGGCATCGATCTGTTGAAGATGGGGCGATAACCGACCGCTGAACCGGCGACGTGCGAGCAGGTGGACGTGACACGCGCCCCCTGGAAGTTCGAGTGCGAATTTGACCTTTTCTGCTTAGTGGGTGTAAGAGCGGCTTTGTCCGTCCCAACCGATTGGGAATCTCCTATCGTTTCCGAATACGGATTATTTAAACAGCATGTAACGTGAAATGACAATGCTCTCCTCAAATATAAATGGTATGTTCAAGTAGTTAACTGTCATTTTCTATAGAGTAATTTAAATCACATAAACTGCAACCATTTCTCAGACAATACGTCTAAAAGCGTATTGCGTAAAACGGATTTTTCTTTACCCTCATTTGTAGGTCTCCTTCGCTCCCATCACTACTCCTCAGGGGTAGCAGCAAATGTTGGGTGGCTTTTAAAGGCCGTTCCACTAAATGGGCCTCTGCGATCATTTGTCCTCGTCTACCTTGCCCTCACCATAGTGATGCTGCGATGACGTGTGGGATCTTCATCATTCCTAGCGATTCCGTTCTCAGACTCAGTAGAGCGCAAGATGGGTAATTTGAAGATATGGGTTGGTGCTGGGAGTCATGACTATTATTTACAGTCACCCTATTAAAAAATCATAAATAACTAACGCATAAAGTTTTATAAATAAATAGCAAATAAATTATATACTAAGGTTTTGAATGAGCAGAAGTAAGTCGGATACTTAAATCTGGTGATGCTTCATGTGCTTTCAATTATAGACCAGTTTCTACTTTCTCCTAACAAATACTCTGAAAAAAAATCACAAAACACTATCAGGGTTGCTAAAAAATCCAGTTTTTTCGCAGTACCAATTCGAATTTTGAGCGAACTCAAATACTGTGTTAGTGATTTTCCATCTAGTTGTCGACGCACTACCAATTTTTTACCAGAACACCTACACTATAAGTTCTTTTTAGATTTTAATGAGGTTTTTAGTTCAGTTATAAATAATAATTATTGAATTAAATTTATAACGTCATTAGAGGATACGTTTATAAGCGTACTTGAAGGTAGCCATCAGATACATGCCAGCATGGTGTGAAATTCGACTATACCACCAGAGATCTACGTGCAATTATTGGTGTTCGAGGCTGTGTCGAGCCCTTCTTATCTAGCATTTCCCTTAAGTGTACTGATATATAATGAGCTTTGAAAATTTATGTATTTCGGAATGTGAACGTGAATTTATCATGAAAAAAGCGCGGGTACACCTTGCAAAAGTTTTTATAACTTTGAACTGAACAGGGTTTTTTTTCAAATTTGTTAATCATAACCTTCTCGTCCATGAAACAGAAAATTCATTCAATCGCTATTTCAAGGCACATATGAATACCCATTCTGAAACGCTCAAAACTAAGTATTTTATTTACACCTTGTGAAATTCGTAATAAAAAAGTAATTCACATAGCATCCAGTCAATTACAGTTTTCAAGTTGTCACCGCTAGAGTGAGTAGTTTTTAACGGTCAAGTTAAACAAAATATCATTGTTCAGGTACTAGCAATAATGATGCATTTTTTCTAATGCTTGTAACACAAATTTTGGGAGTGAAGTTTAGATACAACTGTGCATGTATAATTTTTTTTGCCGAGCCATTTATCCCTCTTAGGCGAGATGGCTAGGTGTAATTAACCTGATACTTTTACAGGGATGTTCACGTGATAGGGGTTCCCCAGACCCCAGTCACGCCCGAGCTTTAAGGCCTTGTTTCCTCTCGTTTGGTGTCCAGGTAACATTCCTTGAAGACAGTGACCCCACTGCAGGCAACGACCCTGATTTGCCGCGTCAGCGTTTTCACGCCAAATGCTGCGGCACCACAGGGTTCGAAGCTAGTGCAGGAAGCATAGAACGCAAATGCTCTGTGCACTCGGCCACTGCAGGCCTTATCTACGGGAAATTAATGGTGTTCTGCGGGCCTGTGTTGAGTCCCGTATTTTCATGTATCATAGAATGGTAATTTAGAGCATTTCTTTAATTGTACCTTGAACCTCTACTTTCATTAGCCCTTATTATTCATTGAATGGAATTTTTTATATAGAACATTTTCTTGTGCTTCCTACTCAGCGGTTACCAAGTACGAAATTTGTACACTGTATTCTAAGCTGGCTAACCAAAGTTAAATTCTTTCAATTTCATGAAGAGAAAATTAATGTACTGGCGGGAATTAGGGAACTCACCATTTAGCTAATTGACATAAATTTTATTAATTATAAAACATGTTTATCTAATTGCTGCATCACTCAAGCTCTAAATAAAACTGTGAAATAACGTAAAAAATATACTTACTGATGGATCTTTCCCAATTGGATAAATAAATACTTTCTCCCGTTCGCGATCTTGATTGTCCCACGAAATACCTTGATACTTTAAAATAATGCAAAACACTGCTATTCGTTCAGAAATGAGTTACACGTACGGTATTTTTCGTAATCGTGATATGATCACTGTCAGCAATTGAATGGGGAGAAGTTTGTGAAAATGTATTGAAACATCATGTCAATGTTTCGCGAGTGTTGAGTTTGCTGTTAAATCGAGAAGTATTCTTGAAGTGTTAAACATGATGTTTTTTCAAAAACCAAAAAAACTCTAATACTTCGAATACATGACAATAGATCTAGCATCAATTCCTCCTTCGTTAGAGTTAACTTATCGTCACTTTTAAGCCAGCGAAATGAATGCAGGGAAATTTAGAACAGTAATGTGAAAGAATTAATCCGTGTATATTTCATGTCTTACTCCATCGCTAAACGGGCTGCGATTTTTTCCTCAAAAAACAGTTAATTCCCCAGACAATGAATTAGTTGGAGTGGCTAACGTTGCGAAGTTTGAACAAACTTCAAGAACCACAGCTAAACGAAATCGTGAGACAACTTCATTTGCTCCTACCTGGCCGCCAAAAATACATTTATCGTGACCTGCATTGTTTCGTGTCCTCTGTTTATATCATTAGTCGTTTGGCAGTCCAGGCTTTCTCTGGCTTAAAATTATTCGAGGTCTTTGTCTTGAACTGGATGACTCGAGCACTTCACGTCTCTTTGTCTTTCTTTTGTTGGCCAAATGTGGTGAGCGATTTTGTACTCTTTCTCGCAACGCAGAACCGGGAAAAAGAAATTAATACAGGCTTATCATAATGAATTTCTTAATCATCTTAATATTTGAGATACGATTTCAGAATTTGAGACGCCAATTATGTACACAACATAAAAGAGAATCTTTTTGCTTATGATGTCCAAATTCCAATCAATATACGAATTTTTTTCCCAACCAATGCTAGGAGCCGAAAATCCTGCATGCCGGTATTATTGCGTAGTAGAGGATTAGCTTATTTATACATTGTGCAGCGCAAAACGTTTGAAAACAGAAGCCATCTTGGACTCGAAGTTGTTGCTGTGGAAACTGCTCTGTCCACCAAACAATTACCCTATTTTGATATTTTCGCGATCAAGAACTGTCAAAAATAGAACAATAGTCGTTGGTCGTTAATAGAAAATTGTGAGAGGGATTTTTAGTTATCTAAATTCGCAATCATTTTTAAATGGTTTTGAAAATTGTGCGGATATACAGCGGGAGCGATGCAGCGCTTATACTCTTGTGTGTCACAGTTACGTGAGCAGTAATCAGGTAGTGGTTTTTCATCTACTTTTGACATATGAGAACTTTTTAGCAGCGATTTCATCACAGTCGATGAAGATCTCCCTAAGCGATGCTACAAAAAATACACTGTAAACTTTTTCAACGTGAGAATTTTATTTGATTGCATTCACCGTTCTCATTTTTTCTAGCTCAGCTCATTATTGGGGTTGACTTCAGGATGTCACCTCATCCCATTTCTTGTTAAGTTTAGGTGGAAATAATGTGATGGCTGCTCTGCTCGGCACCCCAGTCTAACTTTTTCGCCGCCTGCATGCATGTTTTTTGCCGCCTAAGCAATTTAATCGCTTAAATCGCTTAGGCGGCAAAAAACATGCATGCAAGCGACAAAAAAGTTAGACTGGGACTGAACCTTGCATGTAAGAACCAAGCAGAAATTTCGAAAGTTAGGCATGTTACCCCATCGCAGAGTGAGGTCAATGACCGTGCTTGTTTTCATTAATTTATTTTAATTCACAGAGGAACGAAAGTATCATCATGAAATTGCTAAGTTATTTTTCTTTGTTTGTCGAAACTAGTATTGATTCATAGTCTAACGACTGTTCTTATTCATTAGACTTCTCTAATCTATTTATGATTCTAAAATTTTAAAAAAGTTTCCCACCTCAGTTGGGACTTTTTCACATGAATCTTAAGAAGGATTAGCAAAAATATTTAATTTAAATTTTCAGCGCTGTCGAGAGCTTAACTTAGTCGAAGTGTCAAAGCGTGTGCGTCTTTATAATCATCCAACAGCCAAGTCGTAAAACATTGAGAATTTATAAGATGTCATCTTCAATGGACCATTACTTTCTCATCTGAATATTTTTGTAGGTTTAAAGAGAAGATCTTGCACTCCATCACGAGTGCAAACCTGCCCCGAGTGTCACATGGAGACCGTTGCTGTCAGAAGTAATTCTCCACTTAGCGGTGCTCTAAAACATCTGCGTCGTAAAATTGACTTGTAAATAAAGCGCACTCACGGCCACGAGGCTAAGTAAACCTCCTCTTTCGTGCCAGTGACTCAGCTGCAGCTCATTACGTGGCCGCCTTCCGCTCGTCAGCATAAATTCATATTCTCATTATGAGTTTTACGTCTCTGGAGGTACCCGTTAAATGCGTGCAGACTGAAATACATTCAGTCACATGGTTTCTCGTGTGTAGATTTTTAACTGCAATGTGCATTTGTCGATAGCGTTTCATTTAGAAATCTTAAAATAGCTTTTGTCTGGTTTGAATTCAGGTATGTGTGCAAATAAAACATGAAATGTTCTGACCATTGTGCCGGGCATGATTATCTGAGCTGGGAGCGTGAAGTTCCTGATCTAACTGCGAGCCAAACGAGGAATAATCAGTTGCTCCCAGGCTTCTACAGTCCGCCAGACGTCGTCTGTCAGAAGTCTTGTTAGCTACGAGCATAAACATCGACCGCGTCATGTTTGAACCAAGTCCATGATGGTCCTCTAGCCATGTGCTATGCTAGTCTGTGTGCACATCGTTCACTTCTTTGTGTAGGAGTTCTCTTTACCTCGATGAGTCCAACGTTTAACTAACATACTGTAACATGCAGCATAGGAAAATGAATCTGTGAAAAATAACAGTGTCGCTTGTTCTTACAGCGATTGTTCTAAGGGAATAAGGAAATCTTTTGCCAACTACCAGAAGTTCGAGTGAATCCTAGTTTACAGCACAACTTTTTATTCCGCTTACTCGGCTATTACTTGGTTCTAGGTAATTTAATGCTTATAGTTAGTGTACTTCATGGAAAATACTGCACCACAACGCGGTCACAAGGGCTCGTTTTGACTGATTGAAACTTACAGATTTTCACGCGTCACCAATCTAAAGTTGGAAAACTTAATTAAATCCGGAGGCCTCTAACTATTTTTGGGAAAAGGAAGCGGCTATATGACTGGTAAAGTTAAGTTTGCCTAAATGGAGTCTAAGAGCCACTTAGCGTTGAAAAATTTTTGCACGTGGTTGCACATTTTATGTTTATTGTTTGAACCTCTCACATATGTAACTACAGTTATATAAGTAACGATAATGGTCTTGTTGTAATTTCATTGACATGATCATCCAGGGTGAAAGTGGACGATAGAATCGCATCAACTATTATCAAATTGACAATTGACGGGATATCGGATTTTCAATAAGTTAATAGTTGTTCTATTCTTCAAAAGCAGCTCGTGATGGCGATGCCTCGTACAGCGCTCATTTCAGAACACATCACGGCGTTGCCACGGCGCCTCAGCGCTGCCGCGCGTCCCATCACCCGGCGCGACCACCGCAAACAAACGCGGAATGTGGGTCACCTCCAGCGCGTGGCGCGGTCTCCTCATCATCAATTTACAGACTACATCGGGTCATCCAGAACGTGGGGTGCAAAGTTAACAGCACTTCATTAATAGCGCAGAGTAGAAAATAGATAACAAACTAATAATTTTGAGTGAACATGGTAGATTGAGCGTAATACCATATGTTACATGATAACATATGTTACAATTGCTTTACATATAGCAAAGAGTGTCCATGAACAATATCGCGGCATGACTTAGAACGAAAAAAAAAGTGTTGAATGAGATCACGAAGGCGATCAATGCATAAAACAGCGTCACTCGAGCTGCCATCGCGGTGCGTGTGGTTGCCAACACCCTGACCAGTTTTGCCCAGCACAGTACTCGGTTCGTAAGGGCAGTACCTGGTATCCATGGCAACTGCTCTAAACACTGCACTGATCGCGGCTTCCCTCACCGCGCAGGTGGTAACGAGCCGACACCGAACCTCCGCTGTGTCGCACAGCGCCTCACCAGGCTACGGCGGCGTCGATAAGTTTCGTTACCCGAAGACCGAGAGGGTTGTAAATGCGGGAACGAATTGTCAGAACCGCTTGCGGACATCGATTTGAAAGGCTAAATAAGCGTCAATATTTTAAGAGGACATCGCTAGGCAACCTGACTGTTTGGAGCAAAGCGTGCGGGCCACTTGCTCGCATGTGCAGCACACGTCAGCTTCTGGTGAACTCTCATTGATCGATGTTTGAGTACGCTCACTGGAGCTCCTGCTATTGCTGCTGATGCTGTAGTTGCCCACTTCCCACTCTTTCAAGTGGCTTTTTCACAGTAATCAGCGGTATCTTTAGTACCCCTACGGCGCAAATTGATCTTCAATTTCATACTTTGATATTCATGCTAACTGGAAGCGTCGTTAAAGTATTTTAGTACTGCAGTACCAGTGATATTTCTAACACACATTTAGAATGAATTAATTACTCAGAAGCTAAAGTACGAGGCATGCAATTACATGCACATTCGTATTTGTCTTAACATATCGTAGATTTATATGTTAGTAAGTAAATATTGAGCTTTATTTTTAGTTCTATATCCGTACAAAATCAGAAATCGAATACCTTTTCAGTGCATTGGGTGACTGCAGATTGGACAATAATAATGGCAAACTAAGCAATAACCTATCTAGAAGTATAACTACTCTAGAATGCTCCACTGAGATTCGATGTTCAAATACTGTCCGCGTGAAGTGTTAGACATTGGTATTTGTTAATGTTCAGTAGAAAAAAAAGCATTGACGATAGCTGGACGCTTACACAACACCGACCCAACACCAAGACAATCATAACCCCGTGTGGTCCAGCAGCCAGGAGCGCTGCATGGTCAGAAGGAGCTTCCGGAAGTGAATTTCCCGAGTACCCGCTTCCCCACTTCTTTGGTCCGCTCACAGTCCATTTTTATTTTAACATTAAGAATATGTGATGATATTTAGTTCGGAATTTTTAATTCCTCCCACAAGTCATAGGAAAATTTTCAGCTTTTCTCCTCGCATGTTGAATGGATGAATTCAAATTTAATCTAATTACAACCATTTCTGAAGCAAATGGACTTCTTCGATTTTCACGATGAATCGTCTTCATGATTTATAATTTACATACATCGTTCTTCAGAAATTCTGAATGAAAAAAATGAATACATGAAACGCATATGACATTTTCGCTTAAAAAGTTGTGACAAATTCATTGGGGCACATCTCTTGTGAATGATTGGTAGGTTGATTTGCGACACAATTCCTTCACACGGGCTTGTTTTACAGGAGGACCACAAGAAGCTGAATACAGTTTTAGCAGTGAATAACTCTGAAATAAGAGAAGAAGGGAAGATGCATCAGTAATGATTGAGGCATCAGAGGCAAAATATATTGTCCATAATTGTGTTGAATAGCGTCAACATGCATTGAATTTTCACCTGTCAACGTCAAGTCGCACATAAGCGGTGAATATGTGAATTGTTAATAGCATTTCTTTTAAGGCTAGAAATGAAGAAACTCCAATCGGTGTCAATTATTCCAAAATTCTGAGCAGAAAAATCATTCCGCAGCCTGCGATCGGTTACGGAAACTCCTTGTTTTGGATTGGGTAGACACAAAATGTTGCTCCCTCTTCATAGGAGACGATCGTACGAGCAAGACAAGTTCGGATACAGAGTAATTGATATTAGCCACGACGTTGAATTGCCTCCCATGATCGAATTGCCTCTCTCACTCTGCAGCTTTTCAGTATCTTTAAGAAATAAAATGTTCAAGATGTCCCAAAGACTGTAGTCAACCTTCGACTCATGATAGCTCATACATGTATTTTTGTTTTTGTTTCATGTGCAACTAATATTTCTTCTACGACATTTTTCGTTCTAAAATTTACCATTTTTTTCGACTTAACTCATTTGACTTGGATCTAATTCAATAAACACATTTAATCGAAACAAAATACATGAGTACTGGGCAGTCAGAGAGCGAGTGCATTTTTACGGGCGCCTTGTATTCATAACTCATATTTTGGATGACATGCGAAACAGAATTGCGTGCGAAATTAGTTTCTTGAAAAAACTGAATGTAGTCAGAACTGCTATAAAATCGACGAGACTAAGATATGGGAAATGTGGTGGAAAGAAAGTCATCATGTTGAATATAATTGTAAATATCTTGGAGCATTATTTGTCATGTGAAGTGTCATGTCATAACTCCTGTTACAAAATATTAGAATAACATTTCAGTACTGTATTATTCTTAATCTCGTATGAGTGTTATGCCTAAATTCCCATTTATCTACTTTTATTCAGTTCATCTATGAAGGATGAAAATGCCACTAATTAATCGGAATTATAAAGTCAATCGATGATGTAACAGAAGACACTTTTCTGTATCTATTGCAGCAAACTAAACAAGAATACCTTCATTTAATTAAAGTGCATAAACGATCAAATTTGGGTCCACCTTTCTTGAATCAACCCTCTTCAAAAAATGTCACGTGGTGCTAGAATTTAGAAATAATGACGTATATGAATTACACGTCATAATTTCTGTCTAATCCTGTGTTTTTGTGTTTGAAACGGAAAGGATATTGAACTATAATGGAAGAAAACGAAAGAAAATAAATTTTGTGTTTCAGAAAGAAAGAATATATATATATTTTACAGCAATCTAGAAGAGAAAAATTAACTATATGGCCGTACATGATCCCATGCAAATAATTAGGAATATAATCGATGCTTTTAGCTGAATTTCAAAAATCATCCCTCAACTTAAAAAGCAAAACTAGAACGAATTTTCAAGCACATTCATCATTCAATTCTAAAACGTTGAAATATCTAATAAATCAGGCAATCAGCGGGAACATTTTACCTCGAAGTCAAAAAATAAACATAGGAATAACTATAGCCATCCATCACGTCGGCAGTGGAGACTAAGATGAGTCAGAGCTATCACGCGGTATTTAAAACATGGCCCCACAGTCCATCTTTCTCTTCTTCCGCCAAAGATTCGTAGCTCTGGCCAGTTATTCATGATGATTTACTCCTGCCAAGTCGAAGGGAAGATTCCTGTCTTGCAACCTCAAATGAGAGGACAAAATGCAAGGAAATGTCCTATAAGATTTATGAAGGTTTGCATTTTTTTTATCTAGTGGAATAGTGCGTAAAGCAGCATTTCCGCTCCTGCGTCACCAATTGTGGGGATTTTGTAGCGTCTTCTCGTAATGAATTGTACTGCTTTTTTCCGCCGATATGCTCACCAAATATCACGTTTGAAAGATTAGCACGTTTGTTTTCTGTGGGTGGGGAATTTTTCACTTCGAAATTCAACATTTTAGAACAGAGTTTACTAGCCTGTAATTGTGATACATCTTACACTCCAGTTTTATAACAAAAAGCCATAATTTACGGAGAGTTATTTGTATTCTTGCTTCACTTCATCAGGTGCCGCAACTCGACTGAGTGATGTAGATAGCGTTGGCGGGATTTCAATTTCGTTGATTCAATTTGATCATGAGGAAAAGTTTCTCGTTATTATGTATCAGGTTGGTGCAAAAACAGTACTCGATTTAAAGACCTCGGGGAAAAAATGAATAAGTCAATGGCTATGAAAATGTTTTTTCATTTCATTCATTGCCTTAAATGATCTCATTCCACCTTTCAAGAAGCTTATCAATGCCACGCTTGTAAAACTCTGTAGGTTCAGAATCAAAATACAAATTCAAATTTTTTAATCAATTCTCTTTTTGTTAACCTAAGTCCACTTAAATGGTTCTCTAGTCCTCGGAAGGAATGGAAATCAAAAGCAGGTTGTATGGGCCACGTTTAACTGTCCTGTACTTTTTCTTGTGGTAACAGTAGGAGTCTCGGACAAAAGAACATTCAACTGATCGGAATCAAGTGTTCTTGGATGACCTTTCTATCGCTCATCTTTAAAAGTGAAACAACCACTTCGAAAAGGAGAAGACCCTCTTCTGCAACTTCTTTTATTCACTGCGTGTTCTCTATAAGTGTTGTGGACAGATTTTGCAGCCGGTGGACAGATTTTGCAGCCGCACTTGCATTAACACCTTAAGGAAACTCGTACAGTAAAACATTTCTTATGTGATCTTTAGATAGGACAATTATGGATGCCCCTATTTATGAAAAATTTGAACGTAATTGAGATCATCCGAAAGAAAATCGTTTAGTTTAGTCACGGAAGTATGTAACACTTATAACAGAATGTAAATACTTGACAAATCCGTTCTAAAATCGGACATTACTTGTGTTCCAACTTGATATAATGAAAACTAGAAAGTAAGATAATCTAGAGTCCAGTGGTCTCCCAAGTGCGGCCCGCAGGTCAAATCCAATTCTCAATAATAATTGAACTAGCGAATTTAGCAAGCGTATACTCGCTCTGGGAGCGTACTCAGCGACTACCATAGAAATTATAGATAATGGCTGGAAAACTAAAATGGTTTTGGCCCCTGGAACTTACTGGAGTAAACATAATGGCTCAATGTCTGGAAAGTTTGTAGGCCCATGAACTCTAGGCGAACTATGGTAGAATTTGTGATCATCAACAAATTATAAATGTACTCTGACTTATGTAGACGGGCGCAGAGGAGGAACAAGTAACGAATCAAAACACACCTCTAATAAACCTATCTTCACGTCCGAGTTACAATGGCCAAGCCTCATGTTGAGGATGGATGTGTAGGCTAGTGATGAGAATTAACAAACACTCGTATCATAAGATGACTCCCTATATAATTGAATAATGGCGAAAAATGTTCTGTCTCAGAGACGACGACGAATTTAGGGACTCGAGAATACAGAGAGAAAACACCGTCCCAAGGAATCCCTTCCGAATAGTAC
>JACJUY010007526.1:0-27834 GCA_014220935.1 Platorchestia sp. MABIK
GGGGAGTTGTTAAATATTGACCTAGTAGCTATGATAATGCTACTCGAAACCCTATCCTTCTGATCTTGTGGCCACACTAATTCAAAGTGCAATCCGAGAAGCACCATCCTCATTAACGAGCCAACTATGTGCCCTCAGCCAATTGAAAGTATGTAGTTTATAGTTGGCGCTTCCCCGCGCCTGGTGACCCGCCGTTTCGAATACCTCACAATCTCATCACTTCAATGAGATCCATCACGGAAAAACTCTTTAAACCACTGGTCAAACTTCACAATACCATGCTCAGAGCCAGAGAACTGGTAAACAGATTAGTATAGACATTCTCATTCGGCCTTTTTTCATTTTTGGTTACAATTACAAGTCTAGTGGCCTCATGCTAGACCGATTCATGCATTAGGCAACACTTTCCAACGGTATTGATTACATTAGCGATTTCGGCGATATAACTATGAGCGTTACCGTGGAATAGGACTGGCACAGTCCTGAGCCGAATAATAAATGAATTTACGATGATGCAGCTTTTCATTCACAGATGCCTTAGATTATAATTAATCACTTTTGTGTTGAGAATAAGAGGATTTGAAACTCCCAATTACAAGCCCGATCTTTCTTCTCGTTTGGAAATAAAAGGGATGAAATTCATGACCTCCCTGGCGTTTTAATAATCCACAATTTAACGAAACAAGGAAAATATTTTCTATGTTGCTTATGATTTGATGTTCCGAAAGTCCTTGATTCCGATAGGAATTCATGGCACATCCTTCGTTCCGTGGGTGAAAGACTGGGAAAATACACTTGCACGTCATAATCAGGGTAAGTGAGATGACATCGTCAAGCATGTATAGCGCATCCAGCTATTATACATGTTGTGATCAAATTTCTCAATTACTGCGGCTGTCGCCTGACTCTAGACGCAGCAAAGATCATCGTACTGTTCTTTCAATTCATCGTACACGAGCTCATTACAAGCGTAGTTCAGGAGCATTTGAGAGTAAACTTGGTTGCTCTGGTGACCCGGATGTAGAAAATCGTAGCACCTCCAGTCTGGATTGGCAGAGAATGTATCTGATGCTCTGGAATACTTCATCAGTTTTGCACAGTCGTCGTTGACTCGCACGCTGATCGGGAACCCTGTGTCCCACAGCATTAGAGTTCCTGAAAATCAAAATTTGGTTTTATTTGAACTAAAGAAGTTCAAATTCATTTGCAGTAAAAATATGGAGAAACCGATGTAAGTCTGTCGAAAGTGGTTTTTGTGCTCAACTGTAGGTACTTGAAATTATAAGACGGTTCTCAGCTATACTCAAATTTTATCATTGTACAAGACCTGAGAAACAATATACTTCTGTCGCGCTTGTGGTAAATAAATTGTTTAAATTTTAATTTGTGGTTATAGGTTTTAAAACTTCCCACTCTTTGCTAGCAAATTTGAACATAGTAGTTTTTCACACTTCAAGGTGAGCTGGCACAAACGAACTGACACAAACAAGTATCTCATTTGATTTCAACAAATCGGTCATGAGCCGATTTTGCTTGCTCATTAGCCCGTTATTATTACTCAGATTGATAATTTACTACAGTTTTAATCATTGAAAAACAACCAAACCATTAAAATTTCGTTTGTCGTGAGCAGTAGACATTAAAAGGCCATAAACAAAGCAATGCGCTTTACCAATCACACCATCAGTTTGTAGATTTTATGAGCGTGAAAGTCAAACGTTGAACTAAGATACTAAGGAAACTTGAGAACGAAGAAACTAAGTAAATCACAGGCAACAATACACGATCGTTGGCAACAATATACTACGAGTAAAACAATGAACTTTTCTAGTTACTCCTGCAATTTGGAGTTTTTCTAAGCTTGAAAGTCAAAAGCTGAACTAAGTTACTAAGTAAAGTTGAGAACTAAGATGTTAAGTAATATTGAGAGACTAAGCAGACATACCCTCGCTAACGAGCGGTACACCAACCCAAATAAAACAATAAGCTTTCCCGATCACTCCTGCAGTTGTAGCTTTACTAGCCTGGAAAGTCAAAAGCCGAAATGAATTACTAAGTAAATTTGAATTACGAAGCAGACATACCCTCGCGTACGAGCGGCAGGAGGGTGAGCGCTATGGCGGTGTTGATCCACTCGACGAAGCCATCGCTGTGGGGATGAGGCTTCGTCAGTAGCGGCTCCCCGTTGCTCTTGATCAGCTTGGCCTGAGAAAGGAGCATCCTATATCAGGCTCTCGGCCGGAGTGGCTATGTGAGCGTAATATTTCATCGCAGGGTTAATAGTCTGTATATTGGGTGACTTTAATACATGTAGGTTTTATCTTCAGGTGTCAAACAGTGTTCTGGAATGAAACTCATCTAACTGTTAACTAAGTTAACTGCTTCATCAATAGTGAGTTAATAGTTCTACCCAAGGTTGCCATCTGAATGCAATATTTCATGTCTTCGAATTAAGTGACGGTTGAGACGAAATAGATAATTTTACTGTGCAATTCTCTTAACTGTGAAATTAAAATGTGTTGATTATATTTACATAATTTTTGATAACTTTTACCAATTTGTTTTGACCTTTTGGGTTATTTTTAGAGCATATAAAACAACATTTGTACAACATTACTTTTTAATGCAATAAAAAATGTTACCGTGGCTTTTAACAGCTATCTATAAATATTCAACTTCTCTCATAAGTTCTTAAGGATCGAACTGTAAACTAAGCGACTAATATTTTAAAGTATCTTTGCCTATTAAAATAAGCAATTAATGCATCTTCCTACACACATTGGAAACTTTGGTAATCGTATTTGTTCGGCTAATTAGCTGCCACCGTTTACGATCTTCTTTTAGTAGTAGCATAAAACAAAGTTCGACGCCATACTTTCTGTAATACTCTGAGCAAAGTATCATGGGGAAAATTTAAAGTTGCTCTACTCCTTTTTCTAGGATGCGATCTGTCTCGAATACCATGTTGAAGAAAAATATTCTCCAAAATTAGCTAGGAGACCAGCCTGACTCACTGAATCACTAATGATGAAGTATTTTACAAACATCAGAATACCCTGACGAGGTCAATCAACATCCAGACGACGGCATGACATCCTGAAAGGGTCGATTAACACTCAGATGATAGTACGATACCCTGATAGGGTCGATCAACATTCATACGGTACGATACCCTGACAAGGTCTATCAACATCCAGACGGTACGATACCCTGACAGGGTCGATCAACATTCAGACGATAGTACGATACCCTGACAGGGTCGATCAACATCCAGACGATAGTACGATACCCTGACAGGGTCGATCAACATCCAGACGGTACGATACCCTGACAGGGTCGATCAACATCCAGACGATAGTACGATACCCTGACAGGGTCGATCAACATCCAGATGATAGTACGATACCCTGACAGGGTCGATCAACAGCCAGACGATAGTACGATACCCTGACAGGGTCGATCAACATTCAGAGAATAGTACGATACCCTGACAGGGTCGATCAACATTCAGAGAACAGTACGATACCCTGACAGGGTCGATAAACACTCAGACGATAGTACGATACCCTGAAAGGGTCGATCAACATTCAGACAGTACGATACCCTGACAGGGTCGATCAACATTCAGACAGTACGATACCCTGACAGGGTCGATCAATATCCAGAGGACGGTGGCGCCCATGGACGCAAAGGCGCGCATGCGCCGGAACAGTTCGGGACCCGCAAGCTGCAGTTGCGTGAGCTCGTTGTCAATGCCTGCGATCATCTCCCTCTTGCTCAGCTGCACCTCCCACATGCCGCAACCTGGTGCAAGAGTAACGCAGATTTTGTCACAATGCATTTGTTTGATTTGTTTCATCGGTTGCGTGTGCCTGCAATTAGTTCACATTCATGTGTATATTAGTGTATTTTGTCCTAAAGTGGCACGTGCAAATAAGGCAGTGCGTTTTCGAGACATAAATACACATTTATAGGGAGTGAATTTTTATATACCTAACTCAGTTTTACTACAGCCAAGGTATGTTGATTGTATGAGTATGCAGCCATTAAGATTTCATTCGAGTGCTGAATTTGGTATGATTGCCACAGCGTTAAATTTTGCTGAACGACAAGAAAACTCTTCCACTGCCAGCACCCGCATACTAGCATTACCACCATGACAACGCACTGCGGAAATTCAGTAATGCTGCTTCTTAATTTAATTTCAAACCATAAAGTTTGTTGATAGAAGCCGTTCGTACCTCATGAATCATATATATATAGGACTAACTTTTCGCTCATGCACTTGGATTGCGAAATTTATCTGATCATGAATTTTATTACTGACTATTGATAGTTGGATCATCTTTGTTTTTCATGAATAAAACGTCTGTAAAGGACTGCGAAAAATGATATATTAAACAAAATTGAGTAAAGCCACGTATTATAGTTTTACAATTTCAGTATCATATTCATGTATTTCCTTCCTAGCAATGCCTTCCTAGCTAACTTTCCTAATTCTTTCTTTTGCCTGAAAATCGCTCGGATAAATGCATCACACAATAATCTTTCTTTCTTAAATATCTCATACAATCGAACTTTCGGGAACCTTAAGACTTCTTAAACACCAAAAGAAGAATTAATTTGACCAATCTTTGCACTCACTTATGACTATCATAGAAGGCAAATCCAACGGATGAACCGAATCATATTTACGGAAAGTGTCCAACAAAGTAGGTAAAGATCCTTCAATTTCTTTCCACTCCGGGTACACGCCGATGTGATATTGCAGCCGAATTAATCCGTGCAGAATTTTCTCTCTTTTCCTCCTGGGAACTTTCGCGCTCTGCTTCATAGCTGCTGCCTGCGACCCTTGGTGGGTTGTTCCCTGCCACGTCTCGGAGGGAAACTTGTCCTCAGGCTCTGAAAGTGTTTTTTTCTCAGGCGCTTTCGGTGTCCCTAAACTTAAAGATTTTGCTGGGCTTGTTTTGGTATTCTCCGAGTCTAATAGGGAAGACGAGGATGTTCGAAGCATCACTGAAGGCTGGTAAGGCAAAGTTTCTTCTGTCGCACTCGATTCGTTTGCGTTCCTTTTTCGCAATTGTATCCCGTCTGTCTCTCTATTTAGACTAACTTTGCTTGTAGTGCTTACACGAACATTGGACAAATATTCCAATTGCTTTAATTTACCTACATGCATTCTTTCCATTGGAGTTGGATTTTGTCTTTGATCAGCTTTGTTTGACTCTGCGAGTGGTTTTGGAGGCGAAATTTCGTTGGCTGCGGCTGATGATTGTCGATTATCAAACCGATTTTCCAAATCGCTTAAATTCTCAAGTTCAGACCTCGTGAAGTTGAACTCTGCCCTTGCTAAGCGGTCGATCCAAGTGAGGTTACGGTCGCGGTTGCGGTAGTCAACCACGACACGGAAAACGTTCGAAGTCATGGCGATGGGTTCCTGAAAAATTAATCGCTCTAAAAAGCACAAATTCATGAATTAAGAACCGTCGGGAAAGTTTGAACTGAGTAACGTTTACGCGTGCGGTTGTTATATTGTTATAAAATTTCCCTTCATCTATTTAATTCAATAGATCATATTGAATGTGTGAGCAGCATTCAGCAATACAGGAGTTGAGGATCCTCAACATAGAGATCGATTTTTGATTACGTTATTAAAATTCGATTTGCGAGACTCAAGCTCGAGGCCGATGGGCTGGTTTGGTCTTTTTAATGTCTCATGCAGGCCTGATGAGCTAAAAATTGGCCAGTATTGGAATGTCCAGGAACGTATCAGATTTAAGTGACATTTACTCCCCGTAAGCTCAAAAATGCTATCTAATTAGAGATATTTTGCAACTTCGGTGCGCTGAAAATGCATAAATATTCAGCTACGTCGCTCTACTACTCCCATATTAAAGTAAACTGATTTGAGTCCGTTCGTGTATACTTGATGTCAAACCATTCTTCGTGCGATAGGCAAATAAAAACCTCAATCATACATGAGTAACTTAGGCATATGAGAGCATGTTAACATGAACATCAGTTAAACTGAAACAATATTGTCTATTGTATAAACAACACGAGAGCAATGCTACGCTGAGTCGTATTCCTTGTTGTTATGCAGCGTATATCTCGTACTTGGATGAGGAATATTGAAATAATCTGTTTGTTAAAAAATTTCATGAAACGGTGATAATCGTCCTCAGTTCTACCAAAATTTATAGTTATAGTAATTTATAGTTATAGTAAAAACTTAAGGTATTGATTTATTTCATCTCAAGAAAACATAACAAACATTTATTTAGCTTCTGAATGGATAAAGAACGTTACTCAGCTCACGCATTTTAACACGTTAGAAAATCCGGCAAAAGTGATTGTGCAGTAGTAATCCATCTGCTGTATTTATTATATTTTATTTCCCATATTTTACTCTACTAATAATTAATATTTCACTTCCCAGTTACGGAAAATGTGTCATTATTAAATTTTAGAAGTGTAAAACGTTTTCTACGTTTCTACCCTCATCCAATATTTTATTTTCCAGCTACGGAATATGAGTCACAATTAATGCGTACAGTTGAGTTTGGTAAAAATATGCGTCGTTATACATGGCAAGTGAGTGGCAAAAAATTCCTCTCTGGGAAAGAAGAATCTCTCGCTGGAAATAAGAATCTCTCACTGAAAAAAGAAGAACCCCTCAATAGAAAAGAAGAACCTCTAAATAGAAAAAAAGAATCCCACTGAAATAGAAGAATCCCTCTCTGGGAAAAAAATCCTTCACTCGAAAAGCAGAATCCCTCATTAGAAACTAAGAATCTCTTACGGGAAAAGCAGAATCCCTCATTGGAAAATAAGAATCTCTTGCGGGAAAATAAGAATCCCTCATTGGAAAATAAGAATCTCTTGCGGGAAAAGAAGAATCCCTCATTGGAAAATAAGAACTCCTCAGAGGAGAAGAAGAATATTTCACTGGAAAAAAGAATCTGTCAGTGGAAAAGAAGAATCTCTCCCTGGAAAAAGAATCTCTCAGTGGAAAAGAAGAATCTCACACTAGAAAGAAGAATCCCTCACTGGAAAAAAGAATCTCTCACTGGAAGAAAAAGATTCCCTCACTGGAAAAGAAAAATCCATTGTTAGAAAAGAAGAATCTTTCATTGAAAGAGATTAATCCCTCATTGGGAAATACGAATTCCTTGCTGGAAAAGAAAATATCATGTAGTGCGTAAAATGGTCTCCATAGAATCGCTTGTAAAAACTTATTTTTGATGATTTTTGAGGTCAGACAATTGCCCTCGCACAACGCACAGGGCATTATTTTCTAAGTGAAAAAATGCGGTGTGATATCTAAATACATGTTTATCAATTAGTGGCATTCAGAAACATATTTGTTTAAATGCTATAGGTGCCCGCATCCAATAGTGACGGCGTAAATATTTCTAAAAACCATTGTAAAGCGAGAGAGATGATTAAGATATTAGTAGACTTTCATAGTTTTCGAGCAACACTTCCTTATGTTCTTACACATATTATTTGTGCAATACTAATTGGAAACACAACAGAGCATTAAACTCTATAAAAATTGATATTTTCAAGACATATCTGAAAGGCTCATTTGTCACACGTGGAAAAAACAATTTGCAGTAAGATTTACGTACGTTTGGGTTGTCTCTAGGCACCACGTAAAGCATCCAAGAAGGGTCCTCCGTAGCCTTGAACAGGTCGCTCATAAGCTCTCTGGCCCGAGAGTCACCAAAAAAGGCGAAATTCAGAGGCTGTTTCTTAACGATCCGTGACTTTGCAGCGCAGAGTCTAGCCAGCGAAAAATTGTACTCATGCAGTCTGCATGGCAGCCAATTCAGCTTGTTGCTCATCTGCGTCACAGAATGCTTTGTTAAGAATCTATGGGTATTAGTGATACCGGCGACACAGCGAAGAATGCCCCGAAATTTGAACACGGGGAAATTCACTCAAGCATTTTTGATGGGAGATCCATCCCACTCGGGACACGCTTGTCGACAATTGAAACATTATTTGCAAGTATAGGTAGTTATAAGTCAAATTTTAAATGAATAAATATAGTCGGAGGGTGGTTATTGGTGCAGGTATAGCGAGTATGGTGAGTATTGTTACGAATTGTACTCACCTGAAACAGTCTTGTTGCGTTCGTCACGGACATGTTCTTGAACAAGGCGGAGGGAACATGTTTAGCCATTTTGTAGTATTGATTCATCCTTAATATTAGATTGTTAATGTGCATTACTTGACCCACAGAACGCTTCTGCAAAACTGAATTGGATTTTGTAAACAAAGACTTATCATTAATATGAGTCAAAGGCTTGGTCGCACGTGAATATGATGGGTCAGAAGATGAATTCTTCCTCTTTTCTAACGAACGTTCAGCTACCATCTGTTGAAACTGCGTTCTCGTGTCCGTCTGTTGAAAGTTTGAGTTTAACATACGAGAAAGTTTACTGCTGCTTCTTCCTCTTGCTTCAAGAATCAGTTCGTGAAAGTGTTTTTTCATCCTCTGCGCAAGCTTGAACCGCTCCGCGTTTTTCGATTCCTCGGTTCTACCGAGATTTCGATCGAATTGCCGTAGCCAGTCATCCAGCATTAGCGTCATGAAGATCCGACGGCACGAGAGCTTCTTTTGTTTCCGATTCCGTTCTTCGACTGTCCTTCTGATGTAACGTTCTTCCCACTCTAATATCTTGACTTTTTCATCGGAAAATTTTGGACTGTTTTTACTCTGTGGCTTAAGGTAATGTGAGGAGTTGAATAGAGGGAGCGATGTGATGTTAGATACCCTCCGATTATTTTTGTCTTTAGGTGTAATATTAATTAAAGAAAATGCTTGATCGCCATCAAAATCTGGCCAGAGATACATAAGAGAGACGAAGAAAAATATTGCCGATAAAATCACTGGAGAGATGTTGCTCAGAGAATATGTATGTGATGCGAAATATTTCATATTTACGTTGAATGATAATTGTTATGTGTTGAAATTGCATTGACGTTCTCAGTTGTGATTTTTAAAGACGTTGTTCAAGAGGAAAATGATATAATTCTGATAAAGCCCAATATTTCACAAACTCATGTTCAAGTGCTTCTGCAAGCACTCACTCTTTATGATTACTTTCAAATTTTTTGAAAAAAATAAGTTTCCAATACTTTTTTCTGATACCTTAGAAAAAATTCTCTGAAAGATTTTCCCCGCAATCAATTTTTCACGTAAAAGCCCCGAATCACAATATTTTTTTACGTGTGGATTTCTTTTTGTTATAATCACAAACGACTAGCAGATTTGACGTCCAAGAGAAGCGATTGACTCTCTATGCTTGCAAGAGGAACACTGAATTTGATGACGTGTTTTCCTTGAGTGATTTTCTTGGCTTAATTTTCCTGTAGCCAAGCAGCAAGCTTGGCGTAGTCTAGCTACGAACATCAAGTCAAAGTAATCATCCTGCCTTGTAATGATAGGCAGTTTGTTCCTTGTTTACCTGGTCTGTAGGTCGCTACTCCCGCCCTGTGAACTGGATACCTGACCACTCCATATTGACTGCAAATTTCTGTTTAGAATTGGGTCTCATTTTTACTGACTGAAACTCATCGAATAGTTAGCATAAAAAATGGGGGTATTGGAAAAAGCAAAGGTTCGAGTAGAACAAATTCATGGTGAAACGATTTTCACGGGTGAATTGCTGCTTTAACTTAGGAGGAACGCTGTTATTTTGACGTTGATCTAATTTTTTAAGTTTTGTGGGATTTTTAGAAATTTCGTCCGGTGAAATCTGCCGTTGAATGACAAAGTAAGTGTACTGTAATTCAAGAGATAAATTCTGTAGATCTAATTCCGAATGTGAACAACGGAAACATAATTCGAAAAAACTGAAGAAATACAGCACACAAACGTGTCGTTTGAACGATGACTGCTTCTTTCCAAAATGATTTCTTATTCTTTTTCAAAATAATTTCATCATCCCAAAGAATCGTAAGCCAAATCTTCGACATTGTACCCACTGGTGTAAGCAAACAGAGGGGAAGAGTTAAAAGAAAAATGAAACACATTAAACGCAAATAATGCCTTTATTGTGCAACAGAGATTTATTTAAGTCACATTGTCCATTGGTGCCTCAACACGGAATAGCCACCTAACAACAGTGAGCTCACATGTTCACACTCTCTACGTCCAATTGTTGAACATCGTTCAACTTAATACTGGCTCATAATACACAGAGGATACTGTTTTTCATTCTTAAAGTTATTTTCAAGCGTTACGTATGTGTTATGGGATATTTTTCACGAAGATGGTAATACTTTTTGAAATACACTGAGCATTTGTAAGATTTTGACAGGCGTAGAGACATAGATAACTTCAAATTTAATGAAGCGGTTACGTGTTTTGAGTCTTGAATTTTTTACGCACTTGAGATAAAGTAATCATCTCTCCAAATTTCTAGACTTCGTACTTTCGGTGATAGTAATTGATGAATAAAAGAAATATTTCTGTGTTAGGAATTATGCTGGGATCTGAATATTAGGCTAACTCTAGCATCGAAAATACTTTCCCTATTCTATTAGTCGATTTTTTTCAAAGCACACATTTAAATTTGTATTTTTAGCCGTCATCTAGACCACTTTTACTTATCTAAATTGTTAATTTGGCACAACGTTATCCTGAGGATTTTTTTTGCCTCACCAACAGAGATTGGATTTTGGTTTAAGTATGAACTCAAGGAAAATGTTTTCTCTAACCGCTTCAAAGATGAAAAAGAATAATTTTAAAGCAAATAAGCTAAAACACAGAGGCTTTAGTTCAATGAAATGTCGTTTCAGAAACTTGCTGAAAAGGATCGTGAACAAAATTCTGGACTGTGTATTCAACTTTAAGTAGAAAAGAAAAACTTGTCGCTCTCCAAGAAATGTTTTCAACTTGAGACTTCAAGTTGTACAAAAAGCCCACAAAGTCCGTCACAGCTGGGTCCTTGAAGTCGAAATTCTTGGATTTACTGGCAAAAGTTTTTTGTTTTAAAATTTTAATCAGGACTTTTAATTTAATTATACCTGAGGAAATCATGCGCCTAGAAAGTTATCGAGACCCGCGCAAGGGATTTATTTTAAGCAACATGAGAATCATTGAGTACACTACAGCATATGTACTTTTGGTCATGAGGATAACACGTACGGAAAAACAATTATTTCATCATCTTGGGAACTCCTCTAAAAAGGCAAACATATATTTAGCATCACTAAATTCTAAATTAAGCTTACCACAGAGAAATTAGCCATTGCATTTGTTTACCGCGTCAAAATTGGTCACTGCAGTTATTTACTATAGAGAAATTAGTCATTGTAGTTGTTTACCACAAAGAAATAAGTCATTTTTTTTGTCTACCACAAAGAAAATAATCATGGTATGTATTTTTTTATCCACTTGGAAATTACTTTTACCTGCCATAGATAGATTAAAGTCATTGTATTTATCGACCACAAAGAAATAAGAGTCATGACTTTGGTCTACCACAGAAAAACTAAGCAGGATTTTGCCTAACGCAGAGAAATTAAAATCATAAATTTTGTCTATCTCAGAAAAATTAGACACTATTTTGTCCCCGATAGAGAACTTAATTCTTTTTTGTCTATCACTGTGGAAAAAGTTATTATATTATCTACCCCTGGAAAATTATCTAGTTATGACTTTTGGCTAACTGCAAGCAAATTGAATTCATTCATTTATATCAGCAGCAGAGAAACCAAAATAAATATTTTTGTCAACTACAGAGAAATTAGACATTAAATTGGTGTACCGTAAACAATTCGGAGTAATTAACTTTCGTCTACCACAGAGAAATCATCCTCATTGTCTTTATTTACAGTAGAGAAATTAGACAATGTATTCGTCTACCACAGAGAAATTAGAATCATTTTTTGATTTATTAAAGAGAAACTAGTCATTATTTTCCATTTTTGATGAATTACTGTTGATTTTTCTTCCGATGTTACGTGTGTCGAAAATCAACTCTACAAATTTTGGACTGCTCTGGGACGGAGAAGTTAGTAAAACATAGAAGTGAAACACAAAACTGTGCAAATTTGAAACAGCTTTTCGACAAAAAAGTTAGTAAAACAAAGAAGGAAAATACAAAACTGTGCAAATCTGGAACTGCTCTGGCACGAAGAAGTTAGTAAAATGTGAAAGCAAGGATCGCACGTGCGCGCAAGACTCAGCTGGCAGACGATGACAAAGACGCGCCTTAGTGGATAATTGTGTCCCGATTTGAGTCGCATGGGTATTCTTAGTGCCTCAATTTATTATGTATTCTGTGCATTTTACCACAATGTATTGTGTATAATTGTGTATTGCACTTAGATTTATTGTATTATGTAGTAGTTATGTGATGTGCCACGATGTATTGAGGATAATTACGTAATGTCCTACGATGTCTTGCGTATAATTATGTATTGTTGCAAGATATATTGTATATAGAGTAGTTGTGTGATGTGCCACAAAGCATTTTGAATAATTAGGTACTGTACCTCTACTAGCTTTGTTTCATTATGATTTGTAACACAATGTCCTGCACCTCAGCCCCTGACGCGATAAACAAGTCTAGTGTTTTGTACACTCAAACAATTTGATTCTAGGAACAAAGTTTGGGAATTGAAGAGCGATCGTTTACTTCAATAAGGAATATTTTTTCAGATATATTCGAAAACTGTCACGAAGGTAATGCGGGAGTAAATGAGTTGCATCTGGTGATAATGTCACTCACACTTTAGTTTTTGTACTTTTTTGAATAAAATTCAACTTCAAGATTACCAGAACTAAGGTTTGTAGGGACCTTAGAAGAGCTCATTTAAAAGTTTTTATTTGTTCCCAAATTGCCATTTATTGCTAAGCATTTTGATCAAAAAATTTAAACATTTCCTCTAAGTATCAATCGCAAAACTCCCGAATACTTCAATGGATTTTATTGAATGCTGACAATTATGTTCGCTGCAAATATTTCATAAAAATATTTTCGATTGAAGGACATTGATATTACCAAAGGATATTCTTTATATTAGTTAATTATCTCAAATGTCACTTTTTGTGAAGATGTATCATCGCAGTGCCAAAGCGTAACATAACACGCAATTGTCAAGATAAGTTGCGTAGTCCATGTATTCAATTACACATATAAGGTAATTTTTCGTAATTTCGCTTTTCGTAATTTCGTAATTTTCATTAGCAGGCTTTTGAAAGCAAACAAACTTGCGTCAATGCCAGAAGTTTTTCTTTCAAACATCACCTCAGCTTAATTTGAGTTCGGAAAGCAATAGTCTTAGCTGAGCAAAAATAATCCAATTCTAAAACTCTGAACAAAAAGTCTGTCAAAACATTTATGGTTATATTTTCGACGAATTTCTAGCGTCGTATCGCTAATCATATCGAGCGTCGTCAAAGCATCAGTGTACAATGCTTGCTTTATGCTTGCTTCATTTGATTGGAAAGATCTTTTAACAGAGTGACCTTCGCAGCTGGAATAAGTTGAATTTAATTTTAGGTTCATTCCATGGCGAAACATCTCTTTCAGAAATCATTAAAAATAGAAATAAACGCTAATTTTTTCATGAGTATAGAAATAGTATCTTATGAGTAGTAACTTAAACATGAGTACATAAATTAAAGAAAAGTACTAAATACGATATCGAACTGCAGTGTTATTATTTATGCTTTAAAATCAGTTGACGGCTTACGAATTCATGTTTTCGAGAAAAATCACTGATTAAAAAAATATTTTCGTTTAGGCAGCTCAGTAAAAAAGTCTGCTTGTAAAATCCAAGCAAGTCCTCTCAAATCGAAATCAATACTTTCAACAAAAAAATTCTCTAACACATTTCAATAATTTATGCTAACTTTCAAGAGGCGGAAAGAACTCGTGTAAGATGCACAAATTTTACAAAGATCTCTTGTCTCTCCCGATTTGCAACGAAAACGCAACGAGAGGATAAATTTTACTGACGTTAAATTTTGTGAATTCTAGACTTGGAACATAACAGGTCGACACATCAGGGAACATAAAATCGCATTGCATGAAAATTTCATCTGAGCGACGCGAGCTAATCTCGCCAAAATGACCTCAGCGCAGGTGCTGCGTGTCGCTGTGTCCCGCGCCGGGACGCGTCTCACAATTCGACGACTGATCAAATCGTACATTGTCAAACATCGGATACGTTTGGGCTGATTATCTCTGAGCTTGAACTATTATGTGTCATGAAAATATCAAGCACTTCATCGGTATTTTGATAGTCATCTTCTGTTTGTAAAGCGATTGGCAGGTTATTGCCGCCGCAAATTTCCCTGGAGTGAACGCTGTGTATTGGAGTCATTCAGCATCGAAGTTCTTTTCGTCTTTCTTTTCTTCAAATTGAGCTGTGCAATCATTGGTCTGTCGTTGAAGTGGATGGTCAAATTCGTATGTTTGGTACATCATTAAATTTTTGACTAGAAATATTGGATGACTTTCACCAGAAGGAATGACCACCATTTCACTGCATCGCATGAAACCAATCATGGAACGTGAAAAGTCAAGTCAATAAAGTTAAGATATCAACAACTGATTTTCATTTGGTTTCCGAACTACAAGTAAGACGAGCTCTTAAAATATCTGTGTTACGTCACTAAAAATTTACACCTGACTTGGACTACAAGTTGGCTACTGTGTTGAGACTGAAGAAACATGAATGCTTTGTTAAGAATTTCATCAGAAACAAACATCGATGACGTACTTTTGAATTGGGCATGCCAAATTTTTCATGTTCACATCACGAGCAGAAAAGAGAATGTGTGAAATTAAGAGGTCAGTAATATGTTAATGCAACCAATTTTAATGCAGCGGCTATCTCAGACGTGTTTAAATATATTAGAGCAATATTTTGTCAATTCATGTACATCAGTTTTTAGAATACGAACAAAGTGCAATAAATTGTAATGGCCTTTAAAACGTTTCTAGAGGAAAATTTTCTCGTTCTCAGGTGAAGGAAATTATTGTGTCTTGCATTTTTTAATTGAAATCCGTTCACAGAAATGTACCTCTCCTTTCAGTTTTGACTTTGAAAATTTCGATTAAATTCGCAGGAAGTGTAGGCAGTTGTACAGATGACTGTCACTAAAACAGACGATATGAACGACTCAAGTTTGAAGAGACTGGGTAAAGAAGTGATAACTAGCAAGGTTTCAGTGGGGGCCCTCGCTGCGCTTGTGCTGTCACTTCCCCTGGTGCTCACATTTTGATCTACTCTGCTTCTTCTTCTCCTCCGCCGATCAATCCTGTGAAAGCAGAGTGTATTTATTAAGCTTATTTAAACCATGGAATGTCTAAAATGTGCAAAAACACGATGGTTATCATGAGCTCAAACTGCACTGAAATTTGCTGACGTGTTTTGTTCAGAATAATAATTCTTAGACCAACATCCATAGATTTTTAATTTATGTTTGATAAGTGGTTTGGAAGTTGAATGTGAACTTGTTCACGAGTAAGTGACACGTAAAAACAGGAAAACACATCATCAATCAACTTAAACTTAAAGCAACTTTATCCTCAGTTTTATTGCAATATTTCGACCTTGTACAGCTCTCCTGATTCCGCCCGCATTATTCAAAATCTTTGCGAAAATGAGTGCAGCTGCATTTTATTCCTGGAATTACACTGAACTGAGTAACTTCACGTCTACGTACGGTGTGCGGTTCATTGACTTAGCATGAAGCAGCACTCAAAAATGTGAGTACAATCAAATAAAAAACGTCTCTCTTCGTTCACTTAGTCTTACATTTCACTAGAAAACGTGATAAAAATTAAATGAGAAACGTTTCGCTTCATCGACTTAGTCTGAAAGAACAATAAAAAATCTGAGAGGACAAAGTGGAGGACGTCACTCTTCATTGTCAGTCGGAAGCCGTGCTCGAAAATACGATTGTGCTAAAATGAGAGCCTCAACCAACTCACCGTTGAGGTCGAGGTCACCTCGCTTGCCCCACGTGCCGCGCAGGCTCGCCCAGTTGCCGCCACCTGGGGCAGGTACGAGCGACTTGAACCCATGAATATAGGCTACAGAGTGGAGCACAATGAACGAACGATGCTTGTAGGAAATTCAGAAGGAGAGTTTGACACAGAGTGTGTCGTTAAGTTTAACACAGAGTGTGTCGGGAAGTTTGCCACAAAGTGTGTCGGGAAGAAAAGGAGCGAAACTGAAAAGGATGGATGGAAAGGACTGGAGAAATGAAAGATGCGCATTGCGCACATAGTGCCTGTGCACATGTTTAATGGTATTGATGAGTAGTTGGTTGGTGGTGGTGGGACACAACCACCCGAACATAGAGATTAAATGTTGATCCATATAGCACTGATACACATTATTTATTGTTATTCATTACTCACATTGTTCATTTAACATTAACATTCATTTAGTGTTATTAACGTTATATAAAAACTGATTTATTGCCATTTTAATTCAAAGTTCGGGCTCTTGGGGGCAACCGTGTGTGAAACGAGTCCGTCCGTCTTACTTTGAAAATATTATAAGGTTCGGTCCGTTGCATAAACACACGACTTACTTATTTTGTACCCGTGAACAGGTACGTTAAAAAACGGAATCTGAAATGCTTCTTCGGTTGATTTGAAAACAGTTTCAACGAATGAATTGTAGTTGTAACCTAAAAATAATGTCGTTCCCAACGTCGAGGATTTATTTTTAAAATTATTTACTCTAGTTATTATTAAACGCGAAGCGTCAAAAATTACGATTTGATGATTTTCAGGAAAATAGTGCGTAATGCCATTTTATACAGCTTCCAACCAAATCAAATGAACCACTTGCTCTATCTAAACTTATCAAATCGTAATTTGTAACGCTTTGCGTCTAATAATTATTACAATTATTTATTTTAGTAATTATTTATTTTCTTGAAGAAAAAAAAATAATGAGCCTATGATTCATGCTTTTCTACCCCTTGAATATCCCTCATAAACCGATTAGATGCAAACAACATTCAAATCTAACCTGAAACAATTAAAAAATACTCAACATTATAGAAGCACTAAGTAGTACAAACTACAGGGTGTCTAAAAAAAATGCACTCATCCTCACTTTTGGATTTTTTTCATTGGTTCAACTCATTAGTGTGACAATGTCGATAAACACCTACATCAAAACAAAAATTTTACAAGGCGGTTAAGAGAGTACATTTTTTAGAACACGTCGTATATTGCGTAAAATTATCAAATGCTTTAACCCTTGCTTGAATTTAGAAGTAGTGAAGATTTCGATTCCATTGGGCTCATTTAAACGATTCTGCAATTTAACAGGTGACACATTGAGCAGTTATAAATGAACTGTGCTTCTTACTTTCATTACAAGGGTAAAGTAAAGAAGGCCTTTGACATCCATTAAGCCAGTTTTACTAGAGATTCATTCTCATGATACAAGTATAACTATTGTTAATTTACGAATGTGAAATGTAAGGCGAGTTTATTTGTTTTCAAGGGTGCAATTTCTGAGCATTTGATTGATTTTACAACAAGAATAAAAAAAAGGAACCGAAGTACAGGGTGGCGCATAAGTAACTCACCCTTTTGAAAGTAAATTTCAAAGATTTATTACCGCAATATACACTGGGGATCTGTAGACAGGATACGACATGTAAATAAACTTTAAGAGTTCCTCTATCGTTTGAAATTAGTCTTATCGTTATTCCTTTCATAGTTTATTTATTATTAGTTTTATAAAAGGGTGCGTAACTTATGCGCCACCTTGTAGAATCGCCAATTATCTTCCACAGGCATCCTGAGTTGTAGGAAAATCTCAGCTTGTATCATGGATACCAGCATTGCCTTCTATTTTCTTAATTAAGGTATAAATTTCGGTCACAAATATGTAAAAAATGAACTGCAGAAACCAAAATTAACAAAACACAAAGGTCACGCTGAAAAAAAATCATAGGTGGCCTTACTTTTCTTGCCCCAGGCTCCCCTAAGGTTTGCCCAGCTGGCTGCCTGGTCCGGCCTTTTGCCCCAGGTTCCCCTAAGGTTTGTCCAGCTGGGTGCCTGGTTCGGTCTCTTGCCCCAGGTTCCCCTAAGGTTTGCCCAGCTGGCCGCCTGATTCGGTCTCTTGCCCCAAGTTCCCCTGAGGTCGTTCCAGCTGGTAACCTTTTCAGGCCGCTTGCCCCAAACGCCTCGCAACTTGTTCCACTTGCTGGCGCCACTTCGCTTGCCCCACGAGCCTGTCGTATGGTTCAGAAATGGTGACTTTGCATTAAAAGAGACAACTATAAAGAGATGGGGCGCAACAACCCAATCTTTGAGTTTAATTGTTGATCAATGCATCAGTGATACATTGCACGATAACACTTTAATATGAACACCATTGTCCAAATTAAGTAAAAGCAGTAAAATAATTGAAATCCTATTCATTGATACTTGTACGTTAATGAGCAGTTTGCCTATTGGGACTGGTACGCAGTCAACGTGTTAGTACGTTAACCGTCAAAGCTAAATGAAGGCACAATCCAGTTAATGTTTGCTATTATAAAAATTGCTGGTAAAAATTGACTTTATATTTGAGTTGTATATTGAATTTTAATTTCACCAAGGGCGGTTAATGTTTGCTGTTTTCAAAATTGCTCACGACAATGGGCTGAAATTTGAATTGAATATTGCACTTTAGTTTTTCCGTTGATAACACGTTAACCGCGTGTTGGGCCATATGTGTATCACTCGATAAATCGCTTATTAACTTACCCGTATAAATGAATGACATTTCATCGGTTTTTGAGAACTTTTTAAACAATAACTGGCATCATACGAAGTGAAATGTGATCGTGCAATTGTATTTTTCATATTTCTTAGGAAGGATAAAAATCTATTCGAGCAGGAAAATCGGTTTCTCAATTTTGCTACTTATAACCTAACCAAACCAACCGTTAACAACCGCGAAAACGCTGTGAATATGTTAAATGATTCACTATGGACTTATGCGGAAGGGGAGCGGAAGAGTTAAATTCTTCCTTATGGACATACGCGGATAGGAAGCGGACGAGTTAAATACTCCACGTGGACATACCTCGCAGGCTGCTCCAATTGACGGACCGAGGCACAAGCAGCAGCCCACCTTCTGGCCTCTTGAGCCAGGGGGCGGCCTGGGATGAACTTCTCTTGTTCACAGAGTATCGAATTTCCTTCTGGTCAGAATCAAGAACCTCTTCTCCAGCGGGCTCTTTATTCTTTCCTCTTTCAGATAACAGCTTCATGGTCTCGAAAAGAAGCTCTTCGCGAGGCCGAAGAGGCTCGGTCAAGGTGCTGTCCAATAATTCTTCATCATCAGAGTCGTAGTCTTGCTCGAGTTGATCACCTTCCCACAAACGGTTGGGTGCCACTGCATCTCCTTCTCCGTCGTTTCGTTTTCCCCAAGAGCCCTGAAGGAAATTTTCAAATATTTTCATTGGTGGGTCAGAAATCTGAATTGATCAGGTTGTCTGTATGAACAACAGATTTTTATTTTAAGCCATATCAGAGTCCGTCGCGAATGCACTTAGCAGGTGACTCGTAAGGAAAGATAAAACTGCAACTGAGGAATTAAATTTGACTTAAAGTCATGTCATAAATGAATGACTAAATAACTTGATAAAATTGCCTGTTGAAGAATAAAAAATAATTCACGTAGGAGATTACGTGCGAGTGTGAACCGAATTAGAAAAAATGGCACAAATTTTGAGAGTTTTGTATTAAAAACGCAGCGATGCTGCTTTAACATAGACTGTTTTTTCATTTATCCATTCAAGATTGTTTCTCAAGATTTTTCACATAGATGTGCGCGTAAATGAGATTTTTTTTTGTTTTCTAAATAATTTTTCCTTAGTCAACTAGCTGCTGAATGAGAACCCTACAGACACCTTAAGGCTCTAAATTTCAACGCTGCAGTCGCAAACGAGCTAATTTTTGAAGCTAAAGTCCCATTTAGTTACTGATTTTTTGAAGCAACGACCAAAATCCTGGAAAATCTTTTGTAGCTAATATCACATTTAGGCATTTATGTTTGAAATGGTAAATACATTTTGGTGGTTATGAGTAAAATTGAGTAGGTAATGTAGCAGACCAAATTACACACATCATCGATCATAACTACTGTTTTTGATTACCTCAATCTAGGTCATCACAAGACTGGACAACAACTGGATTGCTTTCATATATAAAAGATAAGGCAGGACTGGAAGAGAACTGGTGTTGCTCGACTCAATCTAGGAAAAAGCCACACTGGACCGGAACTAGTCTCGCTTTCATCAATCTAGGATAGGCTAAAACTGGAATGGAATGAATCTTACATTCATAAATCTAGGATTAGACTGGAGAGGAACAGGTCTTGTCTTCATTAATCTAGGACACGACAAAACATGAACGGAATGAGTCTTGTTTTCATTAATCTAGGATAAGAAAAGGCAGGAAGGGAACAGATTTTTCCACCATTATAGGATTAGACTGGAAGGGAACAGGTCTTGCCTTCATTAATCAAGGATAGCACAAAACTGGATCGGAATGAGTCTTGCCATAATTAATATAGGAAAGACAAGACTGGAATGGAACTAGTCTTGTTTCAACTCCTCCAAGTTAACGTAGGATTTTGAGCTGACCTGCAAATTCGACCAGCGGGCTCTCTTCGCCAAGTCGCTCTCAGAAGACTCGGTTGGGTCATCAGCCCTGTCCTCTCGCTTGCCCCAAGAGCCCTGGTGTGGGGGGAGTGAGAGTCAAAATTAGAACTGCCGTCACAGATTTATAAACACGTTTCCTGCTGTTGCTTAAGCTGAAGTTCAATATTCAATTTCAATTTAAAGTTAATTGTAGTGAGCAATTTTGAAAATAGCTAACATTAACTGGATTGTACCTGTATTTAGCTTCCATTAGATTTCTATAAAATTAAGTTAGTAATTGCAGGTCGGTCAGCAGTCTTAAAAAACTCTCTCAGTTAGAACGTGTTGAGAACTTCAGTACTACTCGGTAAGGACTAGCTAACTCGTTTTTACATGCATTATTTGTCATTTTCAGGGTACGATGAGAAAATTTGCCCAGGGTATAATGTATTGAAAACAGCCACAAACAAGTTTGTGTATTGGTTTAGATTAGATTAAATGTTAGTTTAAGCCTCCCTAACCGCAAGAAAGGCGGTCTAAAAAGTGGAAGGAGGAGGGCATCATTTAGTGAGGAGTTCAGGAAATTTGGAATCTGTGTACATGGTGCATAGAAACAGTAAATTGAGTTTTGAAACAAGATAAAAGTTGAAGAAAAAAGTAGTAGGTGTTGGAAAACAGGACAGCAGTGAACCGAAAAAAGGTGGTCCGAAACAAAACAAAAAACATGCTCGATTTTTAACAAAAGGAAGGCCTACATCAAAAGACCTTCAGCTCAGGACCTCACATAATCCATCTGGGAGCGCCAATTCCCACAGATACAAAGTTTTGTCCCCATGAGAGATTCATTTACAACTTGGTCATTTCATTCATTCATGAAATATAATGATTTTTTGATGTCGCTCCAAACATTTATTTTTATTTTATATAATCTAATTTGCAATTTGTTGATTCGTTTATTCGAGGCACAATATTTTTTCGCTTATTTCTATGGCAATACATAATCAAACGAAATATTTATATTAGCCAAAAACTTCAAACGGATGCGCTTAAAGCCGTTTTCTTGTGTGTTTGTGTAGTGTTGCAAGATGAAAATATGTGGAATGAATTCTGTAAGACTCCCTCTATTTCTGTTATTAATAATATGCATATTTAGGAATTTCGCTTTCATGGTTTTATGACAAATTATTATTATTACAATACTTTAAATTCAATGTCAACTATTTAATGTACCTACAATGTAATTTCTCACATAGAAGTATTGGGCACATCTTCCTGTTTACTCTATTTATTACACCACCCCATTTCTGTCTACGAAATTTATTCCCCTTCCCATTTTCTCTTTCCTCGAGTACTGCATATATTGTGCAGCAGTAAAATTAGCGCGCTATCATTTTAATGGCGCGAGTATGGCAAGTAACAACTCTCATTGGATCAATTTAAATGGGGAATAACTTTATATTTTGTGTACTGGAAATTTCCATGATTGATAAACGAAATTTGTCATTTAAGTTTGAACTCGAGCCTTGTAACGGATGACCGACTCAAGCTTCAGTCCACTCAAACCCACTCAAGCTTCAGTCCACTCAAGCCCACTCAAGCTTCAGTCCACTCAAGCCCATTCAAGCGTCAGCTTCCACTCAAGTTTCCACTCAAAATCCAGCTCACTCAAAGTTCAACCAAAATTTCGTATCACAGATCCTACTTAAGCCACATTTTGACATGCAGATCTAATCCCAAATTTGCGCAAACCACACAAATATATTACGCATAGCACGCAAATAAAAATATTATTACGCAAACATTTGTGTACATACTGTATTTCATTTTGAATTTAAATTTGAATACCCGAAGGCCGACGAAAGCAAATCTTTTCAATCCTTAAGATTGAAGAAAATATGTGAGGTTTTAAGCGAGATTTTCAAAGACGTGGTGAAGCTACACACATCTGCAATTTCATTGCACTCACCCGCCCCTCAGGAGACATAAGATGGGAAATACGACAGGTTCAGGTTAGTCAGGTTTGTCTATCTGCCGCCCTAATTGAGAGACTATTAGGTTACTTCAGCTATTGATTTGGCCTACACCTCTACTATTTTTGTGCTCACCTTGCTTCTGTTAGTACTCATGCATTCTTAACAAACCCCTTTTTGATCTTTTAACTTTTTGTTTCCAGTTCAAAATTGCTGCTTCAATGTGCATGTTATCCTGTGCAGGTCCGTTCTCCATGTATTGTTTAAACCTTTATGCTGAACAGTTCCTTTTGTTCACTTATATGAGCTAAAATTTTTTATGATTTTGGTGGTTTTAATCAAATGCTTATAACTGTAACCCATTGTAATTGTTTAAAAATAAATTAAGTAAATAAATAATTACTATGTATTACTAGCTCACCCGAAAGTTGGACCAGTCAGCGCGCTTTGCTGACTCGACGTCACGACTCCTCTTGCCCCACGAGCCCTGGAGAAAATTATAGTGTTACTGAACACTTTGAGTTTGAATAAGTTTAGAATGTGTTACAAGCTTGTTAACACTTTGACTTCAGGAGGCTAAACTGAAATTTAATATTCAACTCAAATTTAAAGTCTATTGCCTTGATTTATGTTGAAGATAGCAAACATTAACTATAAAAATTATGCCTTCATTTAGTTTTCAGTAAGTATTTTTGAAAATTGGACTTTTGACTGCTGGTTGATCAGAAACGTTATGAAAATAACCTCCGAATTCCGCCGGTGGCTTACGGCAGTCGAAGTGTTAATTACATGAAATGTGTTTTGAGTAAGGAAATACGTTTGTGTTCAGTTCAGGAACGCAACGTACGTTTGGCAAAAATAATTTGTTAAATGATTATAAAGACGTTTGACATTATCAATTTGTTAAATGATGATAAAGCTGATAAGAACAGAAAAAGGTTTTAGGAAATAAGGTGGCAGATTAGAGGGAAAGACGATAATTAGGAGTAGGTTGACAACATTGCAAGAAAGAGGACCCTAACTTTTAATTCAGGTTGTAAAATACGCGATGAGGTCGTCTGCAAGCGTAACTTTTTAGATTTAATTACTGACTTTGAGTGGATTTTTAAAAGCGACTTCCATAAATTATTTTTAATTAAAAGAAACTTACCCTCAAGGAACTCCAGTCAGCCTTTTTCCCCCATGCGCCTCTGAAGCTGTTCCATCCTTGGGATGGCTGACCAGAAAAATTACGATAAAAATTACACCTATCTCTACCTTTATCACGATGACAGCGAGAAAAATTACACCTATCTCTACCTTCAACACGATAACAGCGACAAAAATTACACCTATCTCTATCTTCAACACGATGACAGCGACAAAAATTACACCTATCTCTACCTTCAACACGATGACAGCGACAAAAATTACACCTATCTCTACCTTCAACACGATGACAGCGACATAAATTTCACCTATCTCTACCTTCAACACGATGACAGCGACAAAAATTACATCTATCCCTACCTTTAACTAGGTGACAGCGATGGGTTAAACTTAAGTTCAACGTTCAACTCAAATTTTAAAGTCATTTGTAGTAAGCAATTCTTCATAAAATATTAATTGGGTTATGCCTTCATTTAGCTTTGCTTAAGTTTTTATAAAAATTGAGTTTGTGACTTATGGTCTGTCAGCAGCATTATGAAAATTCCCTCCGTGTACACCGGCGACTCACGTTGCGACCAACGCTTTAATGGTACTGCAAATAATGTCGCTAAGCCAATTATATTTTACCCTCTCTTTGTCTTACGCAAACATTATTGAAGCTCGAAGTTCCAAAAGAAGAGATTGAAACAATAGAAATAAATTCTATTTCTGATTTCAATGAGAAAATTTTCAAACTCTTGTTGACTAGAGAAAGAAAACTCTTTAGTGCTTTGATGTATTTTGTTATCTAAATGGTGTTCAACTATATTCAATAGGAATACTTTTATTCATTAGTGGAAGACTTCTTTCGATTAGCACAAACAATAAGAAGAGAGAAAAAGTCAAACAAGACATGGTAATTTCAAAGTTAAATTGAACAATGGTTTTCGTCTGTCCAGTGGTGCTAATCTACGGCGAACTTTGACCCGAATACCGCCAAGTTTAAGAATTATTTTCCGCCTTCTCCAGAAAATCCCCTTGAACTTCAATTTCATTTGGAGTTACATTCATACAAGCTCCTTTTTCGTCTCACTGTAGCAATATAACTCAGTCACTAGAGATGTTGGTTTACTCAAAAAATCCGTAAAGTTCGAGCTTTAACTTCACAAATTAAATTTTTCTCACCGTAGGAGTGTCTCGTTTCCCCCAACTGCCCCTCAAGTTGCTCCAGTTGTTGCCGCCGCGTTTAGCCCTGACGACATCACCGCGAGCAACAGCCTCATCTTCCAACGCTGCTCCATCTTTTTCTTTGCTTTCGTAAGCGTTCTCGTCACGGCTGTCACTTAGAGCCAGATTCTCGGTAGCATCTTGATACGACTGGTTGTTGTCGGGAGCCGAGTAGCTTGAAGATAGGTGACCGATTGTCTGTTCACTCGCTACAGCGATTGATATGATGATTGACAAGATGAAGAATTTGCTGCTTGTAGGTGCTAGTGTTTGTCTCAGATGCCATCCCATCGCGACCTGAAACAAGTAGATTGCAAGTCAGAAGTTGTTTACTATAATATGCGCGTGTTTCATTTTAATTTCTCGTAGAATGTAAACTTACATGCCTCCACACACACTTCGAAGTTAAGTGATGAATTTTTCATTAAAATAGATGATTGCCGTGTTATGATCAGAAATTTACCTTCTCTTGAATTTTAGTACGATGGAAATTATGCTACCCTTTAACCTGCAATGCTATCCATACTTGTATTCACATCATCCTTTATCCTTTCATCCTTTTTCGTGGCTGCATCAAACCGGAATTCTATTGAGATAACCATTTAATTTTTGAATAATGGTGCACTTCCTCTAAATAATCTAATATCAGAGTACTCCATATCTGCCTTTTACGCGAGAACATAGTTTTTTTAAATTTTAGGGTCTAGCTGTGAATAGTTTTTTTGATTCCTACTAAACAAAATCAATTTTGAAATCAAGTGCGTTAGGTCAAAATGCTTCTATGCAATTTTACAGGTAATTAGAGAAACTAGTTAATGAGGAGTTAAATCGAAATGCTTTAATTTAATTTTCCATAGCGTTGAAAATACATCAGCTTAAAAAGCTCCTGTGTAATTTTTTAGCGCTTTGAAAACTGCATTAAGGTAAAAAGCTTCATGGCAATTTTCCACTACGCTGAAAACACCTCGCTTAAAAAAACTCCTATATAACTTCTCACTAAAAGCTGAATAAAGAAGGGTACAAGAATATACATATCTGATGACATTAGAAAACTTCAGCATCCTCCATGAGTACAAAAGACTTTGTCAGCGGGAGGTCTGTTTCGTGTTATCAAGCGGGTCAAATTGCCTGCAACATGAAATGCTCATTCCGGGCCGAGCTGAAACGTAAGATTTAAATGACGAGGAGGCTCTATAGGGAAGTTGAGCGTCGTTACGACCACTATTTCAAAGTATGAATTTAAATTAGCCGCTACGTGTACACGAGCAAACGAGATGAAAATTTGGCCGACGCATTCAGTTTTTCTGTAACATGTAATTTATTAAGATACAACTCAATTGTCCGTTCACAAAAACTAGACTGCTTTCCACTTGAATTGGTGTACTTCGTCTAAGATGTATCAAAGGCCCGCGCAGAGAATCTTGCATCAATTTATTCATATGAATTCGATTTTGTTCAAAGACTTCAATTAGGCACAGGAAAGAGACTCAGTCCTTTCAACTCTTGGCTAACGAGCTCTGCTTCCAACACACAATGTCTTCAAACATCGTGGGCGTGTGTGTGAAGTTCGTATTATATTCCCATTCAAATTCTTTCGCCGGGGTATCTAGGATTTTAGCAGCCCACTGCAGAAGCTGTAGTTGGGCAGTTAAAATCGTGGATGTTATGGCCAAAAATTTAGACTCGGTGGCTTTCCTTATGTTTCAATTTTAACCCTAATGAGTCATTCAAGCCTCAAAATAACAGAACTTTTCCAATTTTGGTAAAACACTAGCCACTAAATTGTGGATGTGATTGCATTGCAATATTTCGAAAATTCTGGAGAGATGAAATTTGATGTTTATTCGATGGATTAAGTTTACCACAGCAGCAAAATTCACTCAACATAATTCAGACTTCAAACGATTTGGTTGTGTGGGATGATTTCTCAAAAACATGAAGAAAAAAACTAACCTTATTTGTGTAAGCAGTTAATGATTGAACATAAATTATCTACAAATCGCTTTTTGCCTAATGTACCATAGTTTCGATGATGGTTACCACAATTCTGCAGTAGATGTGAAAAAAATTTCGAATATTTTGAACTAATTAAAGTGTATTTTAGGGGTGAGCGTAGCTTTAGGATGATTGACATTGAACACCATAACTTTTGTGATTTTCAGTTTTGCCAATTGAGTCGGCGATTAAAATGTCCCCGAAATGAAAAATTTAGAACTCTCTTTCGAGAAGTCGACGAATTGGAAATAAAGAAGAAAATGAACTTGAGTACGCACATTCAAAATATTGGTAGTACAGAATATGTTCAACCTCAGCGCGAATTCAAAATATTAAAAATACAGATTATGTTCAACTTTAACCCACGCAGTCAAAAACAAATTTCATAATAAAATCAGCACTCTGATATGTCATGGACACGTTAAAAAAAGCTTTTTCCATCAGCTCTCAGAACTGAACAAGGTTACTAATCTAGATTTTCAAAATAGGTCGATAGAAATTACCGTTGGTTTTCAAAGGGTTTTCAACATTACGTACGAGTAAACGACTTAAAAAAATATCATTATCGTTCTTCCAAGTCATGAGTTGAAGTTATCATACGGAGAGCGACTTTGAAACTTTTCGAATCTCATTTTTACGTCTTCCATGTGTCTGCATCAATCTTCACTTATTGAAGAGCTGAAGCGTCTTTCCGAGTCCTGTTTTCCCGCGAAGGTGTGGCTCCGCAAACACTCACATGAACTTCTCTAGCGCCTGAATTTCCTTCTAAATCATCGCGTTAGGCAGCCCCCAACACGTCCCCTGCCCTCCCTTCCCATTGGTTGGTCGCATGCTGAACACGTTCCTTGCCCTCCCTTCCCATTGGTTGGTCGC
>JACJUY010007526.1:28134-41076 GCA_014220935.1 Platorchestia sp. MABIK
ATTCACATGAATTGAAAATTTTCTTCCTTTGTAAATGCTATCATGACAAGCAACTGAGAAAAATGAATAGAAATAAACACTCAATTTGAGTTCAATTCAGCTAAGTTAAATTTTAACATTATTCAACATTTAGCAATTGAATAAGTGGTTTCGCTAGAAAGTGTATCACACCTATGTTTTCTAAAATTTCAGAGCTTGATGTTAGTTTTGTATGAACAAAACTAGTGACGTTCAATACATGTCAAGAGGTAAACGTTTTGAGTAACACATTTTTTAGCGGAGAATCTAATACTATAAGCATTCAAAAATGAGAGAAGCGATGCATCGAATTAAAGAATTTTAGCCTGCAACGAAGTAAAAAGGATTCATGAATGCTGCTGAATCAATTGCTGAATACCTTGAAGTAAATTAACTGAAAAAAAGAAAAATTAGGATTAAAATTTGGGGAAAATAACCAATTTCTACGTAACTTCACGTTTTTATTTTTAAATTTTAATATCTCTTTGTAACACCTACTGCAAGTAATAATGAACGTCAACTTAGAGAATATGATTAGGGCTCCATACTTCGGTCCTCCAACCAATATTCTGATGTCATACAAAGCTTTAGAGTTCGGGAATATAAGTTCTATGAAATTCTAAAACATAAGTTAAAATAGTTTTTAGAATTCTGAAATAAAATGGTTTTGTTAAATCTTAAAACCTAAGAGAAAATAGTTTTGATTTTCAGCCATTGCTTCACTGGACGTTTTGCCGGAAACAAACCTCAGTTGATCACCGCCGTACAAGCGAATTCAGTTTTCCCGCAGTTTGACCATCTCGCTTTCTAAAAGTTCTCCGCTTTGTAAGGTGCGAAAGCTACATCAACGCCAGCATTCGACGTGGTTTGCTATTCTGATCACGAGCCGTACCAAAGACTTTGGGTCGAAGGCAATAGAGGGATTGAGTACAGCAATATTTGACCACTCACTCTGTTGCTTCTTCTTTAGATTGAAATTCACAGACAGTAAGAATCCTTGAAAAGAGACTTATTAAATTGTGTCTCCGAATGCATTTTGAAGTAAAAGCGAGAATTTGTTATTGGCTGTTTCTTGTTGATATTTCACAGTTCATACAGCGCATTGATTTGAAAATACTGCACTGAGAATCTCGCCTAACTGTGGCGAACGCAAACCGAGTTATATTTCAGTTCCTTGGAACGGAAAGAAAATTCACTCATTCGATATGCTATTCGGGCCGAAAATTTTGTCATTGCACGTGATATCTAAACTGGAAAGCGTCGCTCTTTGTAAAATAATATTTTTCTCGCACAAATGGCGATCTCAGATGAAGCTTTTAAGACTCGCCTGCAAGCGTGCAAGTGCAGAACGTACTCCGCTGAGATTGTCCCACGAAGAAGAACTGTCGCCGAGAAATGTTGTCTGAAGTAATCTCCTAAGAGCGGGGCAATGTTCCGTTGGTTCGCTTCAGGGTGATCAAGAGATTCATAACAGTCCGAAGTACCAGAAAAAAGAAACTGCAATCTCCATGAAAACGCTAATTTCGTGGTATGAGTAACGGAAAATAGGGTCAGTCTGTGGCAGTAAAAACAAGCCTACTTGTATCGATGAGGGCATTGCGAGGGCGGTGCGTGAGGGCAGAACAAGGTTTCTCATAATTTAAACAAACCATGCACCAGAGGAGAATCACACGCATCACTCTCGTGAATTTTCGTCAGTGTAAAAAATTTTTGACTCATTATTTTCTGAAAATACCTGTTCTCCGGAGGGGAAAAGTAATAGAACAGTAGAAAGAGTGTTTGTTCAATAGCATTTTTTGTGTATTTTGTTCCTTATTTTTTAATGATACAGCAAAAAATGGATTCAGGCATAGAAAATGAATGATCGAGGATCGTTGATAACGAGAGCGTTGCAGATGTATAAATTCTGTGGAGTGAAATTTTTACTAAGACGCAGGTTTCCTGATAGAACAATTCTGATAAATGTGCAAGAGAATTAAATTAAGCACTTCTTAACTTTCTGTTCAGAACCAAATCAGTTTTGCACTAATATTACATACACTACGAATATTATTGACATCGACAGCACCAGTGATAGAGACTGAATAATCGCTGTTGAAAATGAGCGGAATCCCTTTCTGAACATCTAGAGCATGATTTTGCAAGGAGTCAATATTTTCATTGCTGGCTCAAAGTAGTTTCACGTCTAGAAATGAAAAATAAATTCTCAGCTTGATTTTTGAGAAATCTATAAGCTAGCATGAGCGCAAAACTGAATTCAGAGGAAATTTCCTTGCTTCTTCATCATTTTTGACGCGTAAATGATAGTTCTAACATGAATTATCTCGAACTTTACGATAAAAAATGTAATTTGGAAAGCAATTGTTACGAAAAAAAAATTTCATCACCTAAAAAGGCAGGTACTGTATTTACTGTGCGTCTGAAGGTGCTCTGTGCTCTGCAGTGATTACTCCACGGCATAGACGATTCGGAATTCAGCATTAAAATATTGTCAATTTAATTGTTGTTTTTTCAATCATAATATGAGTCAGACAATCGCTAGTCAAAAACCGTTTTACAGCCCTGGAAGGCACGGCTTGAAACTGACAGTCTCGCTGTAACGTGTAGGTAACGAAGTAGACGTAGAAAAACTTACGCTACTATCTGAACCACCACGGCGAAGTAAATTGTTGAAAATCTGCTTCCAGGTAACTTATCAAGACTTGCAGACGCTCGATTCGTAACTCAGTGCGCAAAGTCCGTCTAGACGTCCGAATTTGACAGCGTGCGCTTGGGTTGTGGTTCTCAGATCCTGAAGTGAAAACATTGCCAACCATACATCGTACTAAAATGATATTCTATGGATAATACAGTGACTTTAGCTCATGGTTCTTTCAATGTATGACCACGCGCAGCCTATTTTGAGCTTAGTTTGTTTAAGTGGAATGCATCCTTTTTACAAATGTATCTAGAAGGAACCGGGTGTTATAGGGTTTTAGCATTTCCTGACAGATTGAGGTTTCAATGCCTTTTTCGAAAATCATTCGTTTGGGACTGAATTTTTCGCGTCCTTGACCTTAACTCGTTTGAGTTTTGTGAAAGTTGAACAACATTGAACATGGACATTTAAACTTCAATCTTGTGTTGCAGGAAACATTAAACACCACAGAACATTGATTTTCAAACTCCAATGTTGCCGTATCACACTCTAGCTTTTAATTTAATAAAAATAAACTGTTTTCCTACATTTATTTTATTTGCTTTTGTACTCAAATGAAAGTTGACATAATCTAAGACATGATCTGATGTACGTTACTTGAAATTAACTCACACACCTTTGATGTCCGCTACATTTACAGAGATAGACACAAATATTCTCTAGGACGTGGCGGACACCAATGAGTGTGAGAATATTTGAGTCTGTTTCAGCAAATGTAGCGGGCACTAAATCGTGTGTGAGTTTATTTCATAGAACGTACATTAAAATTGAAGAGGTGCTTATAACTTAACGTGGAAGGTCCACAAGGTAAAAATACTCGTGCCTGACGAATCTGCAGCTCCCACACCGGCGGAGCTGACGGTGTTTGTCCGCGACCAGCGTGCAGAATAACAAACAATTAGTCTCCGAGTTCCGCTAATATTTTGTGTCAACGAGAAACGTCTCCGTGGGTCACTGACTCACCAGCGCTTATTGTAGCTCACACGCTGTGTTCTTCAGCTGTAACTCACTTTATTGCGCTATTTGTGATGCTCCGAACAGCGGCAACAAGTTCCGGACAACAGTCATTCATAGAAATGAAACTCAAGCTGGGCTAAATGCAGAGATTAAAATTCCGGTTGAGGATTTAGCGTGTTGGGCGCTGAAAATTGCCTTGCTTGCGTGTTGGACAACCGGGCACATATTTGTTCCTCTGTTCACCGACATTTTGATTTTATTTTTAACTTTGCATGAACATAACGAGAATCGTATATTTTAACGCACGAGGGTGACTCCTATATCGTATTTGATCCGTTACAGGTATCAACGAGGAAATCCAATTAATTTTAATCCTTCATTTGAGTCTTTGTTCTCTGACGTGGGTTTGTGAAGGCCGATTAGAAAATTTCTTTAATGCGTCGAAGCGCACCGAATACAACAATTAAACTCAGGATCTTACTGAATTTCTGCTTGAAGCGCAAAAGGCATTCCAGCACCTCTAATTAAAGAATTCGAGAGCATCAGGCAATTCAGAGAAAATAAATGCTTTGTTGTTCACCAATTCATTCTCCGGAGCCTGAATTGGCTTAAATACAGCTTAGTTTATAAATTGAGGTTCTAGATCCAATGTGAAGTGCTGTGACGTTCTTTAAAAATCTACTAAAACTTGATACGTTTAAGAGAATTCATTTATGCTCAGCAGTGGCTTGAAGGAAGGATTTGAATTTTACAGTGTGTGTCGAGCGCTCAGGATTTTATTATTGCTGTAATTTTAGTACCAAGAAATGAAAAAAATCGTGAGTTAGGAATGTATTTTACCATTTGTTGACAAAATTAGCTTGTTATTATTTATGACAAAATTTTCACCTTCAATTACTCTTCGGGGTCGGTAAAAGTAATATTTTGTGACCTGAGGGTCGCATATTACTTTCATTTGGACAAAATTAGTTAGAAAAGTATTCTTAATTTTTTTAATGATACATGGGGATTTAAATTTTTTCCAGAATTTCTCGTCAAAAGTCCTTTCATATCAAAAGTAATTTCATACCAAAAGTCATTTCATATCAAAAGTCATTTCATATCAAAAGTCATTTCATATCAAAAGTCATTTCATATCAAAAGTCATTTCATATCAAAAGTCATTTCATATCAAAAGTCATTTCATATCAAAAGTCATTTCATACCAAAAGTCATTTTATTTCAAAAGTCATGATGATTATTTCAAGATGACATCCAAAAATTGAGTTTGGAGCGAGGGTGACGGAGCAGCTGGCCGGGGTAGTTGAGGTGCGAATATATCCATTGAAAACCGTCAGTTTTTTGGCTTTGAGGCGCCAATTCTTCCATTGAAATCCGTGTATTCCCACGCCATGAGATACAAATTTGTCCTTTAAAAACCATGAGGTTTGTTGCCATGAGGTGCTAATTTATCTATTGAAAACCATGAGTATCCACTCAATAGTATGCAAATTGATTAAATCCATGAGTTTTCACGTCATGAGGTGTAGTTTTATCCATTGAAAACCACGAGTAACTGCGCAACTAGATACAAATTCATTTATTGAAAATCATAAATTTCTACGCAATGGTGAGAAAATTTATCCAGTGCGCCACTGAAACACAACTTCATGACAGGCATGCACATAAATTTCAAGTGACGGCACCAACCCTCAACGTCTTATCCCACCTCGTGGCTGAGCTCACTGCAGAAATGGAGTGCGGCGTCCCGCATAACAGCATTTGGCTTCATGTTTCTTCAAATTAAGATGATGGAAAGACAACATCTTATGAGGGTGATCCTGGATCATTTTGACCGCTGAAATAAACGCAAGTTCGAATATTTGGTCACGATAGCATTAAGGTGGGAAGCGTCAGGAATACGTGAAGACAAGTTCTTGGTCTGTGGATACACTTAGCGGAGTAGAGTTTTTACAGTGAACGTCCTTCAAGGAAATGAAAAGAATATCTGGACAACTACACCAACTGTAGGCTGAAAAGGAATATGTAATTCCGGTGGACCTGACTGTAGAAGAATGCTTTTTAGTAAAATCATCCTTTGCGTTTCAAACATTCAATGTGTGCTGTAGGTTTTTTCAAAATGAGCTCACTACAAGCTTGCATTTCATCCCAGCTCGTGCATGCAGTGTTTTTTTGCACGGAAGAGTCCTCAATATAAATCCTTTTTTCTCGTGTCAGTGTGTTTGTTTAATCACGACGTACGTGATTGTCTCAGATGAAAATTGACGAACACATGCCATGTTTTCTTAAGCAATACTGGCAACGTGTTTTTGCTAAGCTGTTTTACTAAGAATGTAATAGCAAAGAAAAACTTTGGAAACATTTTACTGAAAGGTTTTAAGCTTCAGTTCATTTTCAGTCATAATCTGCGAAAAATGGATGTAGAAATGAAACATGCTGAATTTTCAAAGTTGCTTTGCGAGTATTCAAATTAGAAGGATCTAAATTTTCCCTTTTCTGGTCTTCAAAGAGGGCAATGTGGTTCAAGTAACTGAAAATACTTCTAAGCCATTGAGCTGTAAAGAGTACCAATTTTAAAGAACAAATTCTAAAGGAAAAATGGGTTACAGACGCTAAAAATGTTACTAGACTATTGTACTGTTTAGCGTACCAATTTCAAAGAAACAATTCTAATTGAATATTGGGTTACATGTAACCGAAAATTTACAAGACTTTTGCGCTTTCCAGTGCACCAATTCCAAAGAACAGAGCAAGAACAGGCCGTTCTCTAAGCCTTCACAGAATTGGGTGTCAGATGAAGTACAAAAAAAAGAAGATTCCCATCCGTATGTCTATTTGGGTTACTCACTAGTACTTTCGAAATGGGTGATTAATTTCGAAGAATTGAGCAAGATCAGGCCGCTCCTTGAGTCGCTACAGAATTTCCCGTGAGGTGGCGTAAACAGAAAAGAAGATTCCCACCCGTATCTTTCTTTCGGTTATTCACAAGTGCTCCAGTAATGCAACGACCGAGGTAGGAGTCTCTTCATGGCTCTAAAGAGCCTAGTTCTGCTCACGAAATTACAGAGAACGAATAAAAATAATTGAAATTTAGAATGGGACTAAATTATACCGGACAAATTTTTTTTGTAATTTTACATCACCGGGAAACTTTAAATGGAAAAGATAATATATATCAAACGTGCCCTTTTTCATTGAATTATCACGAGTGTTAGAGGCCAAGTGATTTATTGACTCTGTGAGAGTAAGCCTGAATTAATGCGTAGCACTAAGCTTCTCTACGCCGTATTCACCAATACCCAGTCTAATTTTTTACTAGGCATCTAAGATCATAGCCGACCAAAGGCGGCTAAAATTTTATATGCAGCCGATAAAAATTTCAACTGGGTAGTAAAGCCTGCGTGTCGCAGCGTACGACTGAACGTTTACAGCAGACGATAGAAGTATGTCAGCATATACATTTGAAGTAATCCTACATATCGTGTAACCTTGAAAGTAAAAATTAGTTTAGGAGAAAAATTATGATTTTGTGTGTTGTAAGACCTTAAATTTGAATTTGGAGTCAAATATTTTATGTAAAGCACATTCATTTTTTAAAATCTGTACTAACGAGCGTCAAGATTATTTGACACAAAACTAGCAGCAACGACATTTTTGAATAACATCTGAACTTGTTTAACTCCTGCACCATCAACAATATTCATGCAGCACCTGATGCCTAGTTACTATTCCAACATCAACTGTAACATACCATACATTCTAGCGACAGTGGAAGTGTATTTAACATTAATGCAACACATTTAGCACCAACATATTTCGCAGAACACTTGCAACACTATCATACGTGAAGCTGCATCTGCCTCCGTGCAAACATTAATACATCATCATCCACGTCTGCATAAGAACGCATTCAGTAGCACCAGCATTCATGCAACACAAATTGTTTCACTAACATTTGTGTAACAAATTTCTGCAGCTCTAACATTCATGCCGCATGTGCAACACCACTAATATTCGTGTTGTTCAGCAGTATTTTCATTCCTGCAACACCGACCCCTTCACTAACATTATAATATCAATAAAATCCTAATGGCTACAATAATGATAGAATAAGAGCATCTAGAACACCAGTAAAGCGTGGTCTTTGCGATTGATTAAAAATACAGAAACACATCCGTAGCGATAAAACTGATGACCTCCTAGGATTGGAGCTGCTAACTACATTTATATATTTACGTTATATATGTTACTAATTCTGTCCTTTCATAGTCGATCAAGAATATATCAAGAACATAAAATACTTTTTCTACAAAGGTATGAAAGCTACACTCTTTGTATTTCTACATTCTAAGTACTTTTGAAGTTCCGGCATGAAAATATCGTGTTACAGATGTCATTTAAGTTCACTAAATAGCACAACGGATATGAAGTTTATTGCTCTAAGTATAACTTAGGGAGTAGTTATTATAATTACGAGTTATTTGATCTAGTGCACTGAAAACACGTTCTTATTAGATCAAATGCACTGATAACATGTTTTCATTAGATGATGTGTGAATTGATGACGTGTTTTCATTCCTCTAAAATCCTTAGACGAACGAACATTTACCACCCTCCGCTGTCACTGATTGTATTGTTGAATAAATGTATACACCTAAACTTAAAAATCAAGGGCTGTCACGTTTTGTAAAGCCACTCCTTAAAAGTGTGACCCAAGCATTGATTATTGAATAAATATATAACGCAAAACCTTAAAACCAAAGTTGCCATTTTTTGCGGCGTCACTCTTTGTGCGAGTGACCTGATTACTAAAAAATAGAGGTAAACTTCAAAACCAAGACTGATCTTTCTTCCAGTTACTTCAAAAGTGTGACCGTAGCGTTGATTATTACCAATAAATAAATCAATAAAGCCAAACCCATTTTGTTCTGTTACTTCTGCAGGGGTGACCGTAGTACTGAAATGAAATAAATAAAGCTGAAGTCTGAAGCCAAGGGCAGCCATTTTGTCCAGTGACCTTGAAAGTGTGATTGTTCCGCCGTTTATTAATTAAAATATAGCTGAAGTCTGAAACATAGGCTGTTATTTTTTCCAGTTACTTAACAAATGTGGCCGTAGCACGATATGAGCAGATTCACATAAAAATTGTTAGACTTAGCAGTTATTCTTTCCTATAAAGGTGAACTTGCGCTTGGTATATTTGAGTCGCACATGTGAAAAATTTAAAGTATGAGTTCAACACAACCTACCGACACTTAGGGTGTAGCTTAAAATATAATACATATAAAGTTTTAGCGAGACAAAAGTTCGGATATTTCACAAATGAGTTAATGAGTAAATGCGTTCTAGTGTAGTCCGTGAATTTACTGTAGATTCAACGCTCATGGAACATTCGTTGTAGGATCTTTTCGCAAACATTTCTCGAAGTTTATATCTCGCGAAGTTTATTCATTGTGTTCCAAATTTCTCTCATTTATAATCTATCTCTCAATGCTTTCAAATCTCTTCCAAATCTCACCTATACAATCTTTAGAATCCAAGTGCAATTTCGGAGGCAGATAAGTGTGAAAATTGAAATTTTCCGCGAAGGCGAGCTCGTATCTTGTGTTGTTCTGTGCCTGCTCCCACCGGCTCCCAGTTCCTTAGCTGGCAAAAGAAAGAACATGTGCGACTGAAGCATTGTTTTGTCATTCTCCGGAAGCAGGCAGCATTGAAACGCATTTCTGGAATCATTTCTCAAGGACATCCATCCTTTCAAGCGAACAATAGAGAAAAAGAAGCACTCCCATCAATGGACACGTTCTGTTACGTTGGAGAAAGAAAATAATCTCGAGAAATTTGTTGCTCTCCAGAGGGAAGTATCGTGCTCAATAGAAATACATCAAATTGCGTCACCTTCATCTTGCTTGCACGCAGGTAATATTTCTTCACCGGCAGCGTCATAATTATTGTCGTATTAACGCGTGGGGTGCGAGACCGTTCAGGGCATCTGAAGCGTATGGCGGTAATTCCTGCTCCGTGTAGGCTGGTTCTTTTTTCTGCTTTACTGGGTAGCCGAGGCAATATGTGCTCGTTGATGACGCTGTTGGTGTGATGCTTGTGCGCGAATGTAATGTGAAGTGTGCTTTAATAACGTGTACTGTTGCTTTAATAGCGTGTACTGTTGCTTTAATAGCGTGTACTGTTGCTTTAATAACGTGTACTGTTGCTTTAATAACGTGTACTGTTGCTTTAATAACGTGTACTGTTGCTTTAATAACGTGTACTGTTGCTTTAATAACATGTACTGTTGCTTTAATAACGTGTACTGTTGCTTTAATACCGTGTACTGTTGCTTTAAAAACGTATACTGTTGCTTTAATACCGTGTACTGTTGCTTTAAAAACGTGTACTGTTGCTTTAAAAACGCGTACTGTTGCTTTAATAACGTGTACTGTTGCTTTAATAACGTGTACTGTTGCTTTAATAACGTGTACTGTTGCTTTAATAACGTGTACTGTTGCTTTAATAACGTGTACTGTTGCTTTAATAACGTGTACTGTTGCTTTAATAACGTGTTCTGTTGCTTTAATAACGTGTACTGTTGCTTTAATAACGTGTACTGTTGCTTTAATAACATGTACTGTTGCTTTAATAACGTGTACTGTTGCTTTAATGACGTGTACTGTTAGGAGAATTAAAAAATCGGAAAGAGTATACGAACACTGTTACAAAACTAATAGGCCAGTATTAGGAATGGCAATAATTACTATGATAAAAATCTGAGGCCATTTACATTTAATTATTTCATTCAATTTACCTTTCTCAGCCTTTCTTGCTGACATTATTACAATTGTAAAAGTTTGTCAGAGAGTAGTCGTTATATTATGTATTTCTCGGTGCCTGACAATATTATTGCGATACTACAAGGGACACCGTCGTGCTCGTCCGCCACACGACAAATTTAATTCATTCTCCAAGGAAAATATCTCCTGACATTCTTGTGTATGAAAAGAAATTTTTAAACCTAAATTCAAATGAAAAAAAGCAAGGTTGGTTGTCAACAATTGATCAACACTCCATAAAATTAGCGACGAATCAAAAATTTGTTCTCTTTTCGAATGAACTGCAAGTTATGAGATCTTTGAAAAATTGCATCCTGTGCTGTATGTTATTTCGAAATTACGTTGGGATTTGAATGATAGGCAAATGATTTGAATTCCTCGTGAGTGACAGAAATTTCTTTTTAATTTTTAAATGCTAAACTGTTATTAAAGCAGAGCAGCGTCCTTGATACTTCGACTGATTATGTTCTTGATAGTTGAACAAATATGTAAACTAAAGCACTAGATTTTTAAAGAATTCTTTTTCATATATAAAATAAAAACATGTGTGGGAAGTGACAAATATATTCAACTAAATAATTTTGTGTAGAATACTCCGTACCCTTGTCGACCTTTTACTCCATAACACGTTGCCTGCAGCGTGACCCACCGGTGGTCACTGAAGTGATTTTCAAAATGGGGCGTAACCCATCGACGGTTACTAACCCAATTTCCCTGCATGCTCAATCATCGCCAAGTGAAAGGGCGACCCATTTAGTTTGTGTCATATTCAGGACTGAATTATAATATCGATTTTAAATTTTTAATTGAATTTTGAACTTAGTTTAACCAGCAGCAGTCAGCATTTTAATATTGCTCGGAGACGGTTTCCATGTTGGGCTTTCGTAAATTTGTAGTGATTTGTTCACTCGTTCTTCTAGGCCCATTTTTAAGATTTTTTGGGAATTCTTCACTTGATCCGATTCTCTAATCATCCGGAATTTTTTTCAAAAGGGTTGACGTCCGGTGACTGGCTTCGCCACTTTAAAATAATAATTTTATCCTTATTTAACCATTCGCAGGTTAAATTTTTGTGTACTTAGGGTGGGTCATCGTCTTGTTGGAACGTTCACTTGCGATTTTTGAACAATCGCTTTCCAGTCAAGATAAAATTCCTCTCCAAAATCTTCTTCAAAATCTTCGATGAAATCCAAAAATTCTTCTCCAAAATTTTTGTGATCAGGATGAGAGTCTTCTCCAAAACGACACCGTCCATCTTCCACTAATGATTTGGAGAGCACTAATGTCATGCGAGGCGATGTAACCCAAAACTATTGTCACCACCTCGTGCTTTACAGTTAGTATGGTATTTTTAGATTCATAGGCTGTCCCCTGCGTCACAACAATATTGGAGTTTGAAAATTCATATTCAGTGTTGTTCAATGTTATATGCGACACAAGATTCAAGTTTAGATGTCCATTTTCAGTGATGTTCGACATTCAAAAAGCCCAAATGTGTTGAGGTTAACATGACACGATGACACAACATCTAGACAACCCAATTTCGATTCCTTCAGATCAAAGAACAGACTTCCAAAACTCATTTCCTTTTTTCTGAATATTCTTTCGAAAACTTTAAACGACTTGCTCGATGTTTTCTAGGTAAAAGGAAGTTTCACAACTCTCTTACTCTTTACGCTGATCTTGTACACTTCTCTGCCAATGATCTGTCATTTTCTCTTGTGCCAGGAGTATCAATGTCACGTATAAACTTCTTTAAAGAAATCTTCGTTTTTTTTAATCTTTTTCAGTATATTTCGACGCGCACAACCTCTAATTTTTCATGGAGTACCTGACTTCGTCAAACTCGGGGATTATACAATACTCCTTAAATTTACGTAGATCTGAACCTTCAGTAGAGCATGGTCCATTTGGATGAGCAGAAATCATTCTGTATTAAATTCCCTCCGAATGCAGATGAGTGATATTTTTCTAAGAAGATTTTAGATTTTTTTTAATTTAAGCATATTTGTTTGCGAGGGACCTTCTGCAACGGTGCCTTCTCTATATCTGACCGTGTATTTTTTCCGATTGCTGCCGGTTCTTTTCCTACAAACGGATAAAACGATATATGATTTCTTTACACGTAAAAAAATCTATTCAAATAGGTAACACCCATTATTTTAGAATCATTCTATTGAAAAGACGAGATACTTTTGTTCATTACTTCTAATATTATAATTAATATTATTTCAATATATCTGTTTAATAGTGTTTCAATTTACCTATTTAATGATATTCCAATGAAAATACTTTTCTCTATTAAAGTAGCAAAATTTTTGCTGTTTATGAATCCCCATACTTGAAATATCTTAAAACCGGTTTTAGATCTTACATTTCCAGTAGGTCGATTCTACAAAATCTCACGCGTTAGATGAAAAGAAGAAATGTAAATTATCTATAGTA
>JACJUY010007527.1:0-20116 GCA_014220935.1 Platorchestia sp. MABIK
GGCGTCACCCAACAATGCGGCGACTAAGCAACCGACCATACAATGTTATTCCTATCTGAACGTAATTATTGTTATATCTCAAAAATAACGCATCAGCGGGCAAAATGTCACCCATGTAAAACATTTTTAAATGTGTTCCTTTAGTGATTCTTTGAAATGGAATTATTAATTTCCGTGAAAGGGCTAAAATCAATATTGACCCTTTTTCTTCTTCAACCTTTTCTTGTTTCATGAACTTCTTTCTTAGCTTACTGTTTCTATGCACCTTGTGCATAGATTCCCCATTCCCTCAGCTCCATAGTAAATGGCGCCTTCATCCTCACTCGCATCGATACGCTCTTTTTTGTAGCGGTTAGGGAGGCTTAAACTAACTTATAATCTAATCTAATCAAGCGAAATATATAGCATGTTTTATTTCAAATAAATATCTGGGTACGGAATTTTATTGTATCCTCACGATCTGGTGCGCGATCGTCAGCCTCATCCGCATGAAGAAGGTAATAAAACGTCTTGTATGATTGAATGAAGTAAATTTTCCTAGTGTGGATAGAGCTTTTAATTTATGAGGCTACAAGGTTGGATTAAATTGAAGATCGATAACCTTTTAGTTCTGGTAGATTTGCACGTAGCCGGACCGAATTCAATTTTTCAAAAATCCAAATCCGTATCTGCGCAAGCACAGGCAGTCGGTCCTGTTGTTGATCATACGTCTGGGAGGGCAGAGTACGCTGCGTAGTAGTAGTAGTACGCTGCCGCCGCCGATGACGTAATGGTGTGTAGAGGACGTCATCCGGCTTGTTTGAAATGAAGCTTTCTATTGGCTAGTCGAATTGACGAATGTGCGCGGCTGTCCCCGTAGAAGTGACTTTACCTCCTTTAGTCTACCATGCCCCGGTCTCTCAACTTTTGCAGCCAATTTGAATCCGATCGAAACCAGCTATGGTCCCTCCAGTATATTCTTGCTCCATGGTGCGCAGTTATTCACTAGCAGTCAGAGGAGCATGCGGCTGCTTATCCACGCTGCGTTCAAGGACTACTTTTCCAATATGCCACGCTCATGCATTAAGCACAAGTACATTAGAACTTTCAAATAACTCATATAATGCCGGCAATGTATTTTTAACACTTGATGAAGATACTTTGTATATAAAATCACTTAGCTGCCCAACATCTGTCAAACTAATGCAACATGTGCCAGTCGATCAGGAAAACAGGATTTACAAGATTTTTAATTTGTATTAAGGGGAACGTTCAGAAACAATCGTGAAAATAGATCTCACGTTTGTTCTGTAGGATTCCGATCTATGAAATTTGGCATGCGCATGTATTTTCGAAAGTAAATAGGGCTCGCATTCCAAACTGTTTCCCATTTTCGTCATATTTGTGAAGATAATAGCGAAAATCGGTCAAAAAGAAGGAAATTTTCAAAAGCCATCTCCTCCAAAAGTTATTACCATAGAGCAATGATTTAGATCTCATTGAATGCGTAAAGAGTTGCTGCATAGTTGGACGTAGGTTCGTTATGAAATTCGCAATGGTATATTTTTCATTTATTTGAAAAACAAATTAAAAATCATGCCCTTCTCTGTAGATTTTTCAATTTAACTAAAAAATAACTATGAATTTCATAACAAGCCCACGTCCAGCTATGCAGCAACTTTTTGCCCATTCAATGAGACCTAAGTCATTGCTCTACGATAATAACTTTTGGAGGAGATAGCTTTTGAACTTTATATCTTCAATTGTTTAGGAAGCGCCTTTACCTACAATTTGACACTTTTTTCTTTTGCAAGCTATATTGCTTGGAAAAATTGACGCAGTTGACGTTTTGAAAACTATCTGAACATATGATTCTCTTCTGTAATTTTTTGTGGTTCCTTGGAGGAACCGGCACGAGAGGGGGCATCCCAGAGACGTATCATTGGTATGCGTCAACACTCCAGAAGTGCACGCCTCGGTGTCCTCCTCGACGCGTTCCTCCTCTTCCCGCCTTCGTTTCCCCCTTTCACGAAGCAAAGAACGTTGTGTACTTTACTAGATTGTGAAGTAAGGAGTTCTGTGTCGAATAGACCAACAAAATATAATCCAGATATTTCTGATTCGTGTCTAATGCGGTGACTGTCCGGCGCTACCAGCTTCATTCGAATCCACTCATTTCCCCCCTCGTTTCCCCCTCTCACAAAGCACAGAATATTCTGAACCTTTTCTAGCTTGTAAAATTAGGTCTTATGTATTGAATAGAGCAATAAAAAAAAATTCAGAGGCGTGGTACAAGCGCTTATTGGTCGGCGCTGGCTGCTGCGCCCGTACCCTTCCCCCTTCCAGACTTCGTTTCCCTCCCTTATGATACTCAGATCGCACTGAAACTTTGCCAGCTTGTAAACAGAGCATTCCTCTAGCGAATACAGCAATAAAAATATCAAAAGTTGATCCGACGTTCCCCTCAAAAATATTAAAAACTTGTTTTACAAAATTTTAAAACTGGGCATGTGTTTTTTACTTATGTGTAAAATAGCCAAGATCATCAAGAGTTAATTTTCTGAAAAATTGAAATCAGAGGTGGTTGCAATAACAACCCAACAGTTGAACAATTTGCTTGTTCCTATGATCGTCTATTTGTTCACAACGAAATAAAAGATGTCCTTAATAGTTACTGGACGTCTCTTGAAGATATAACAATTTGACAACATCTACTACAAGCAATGCATTTTTATTAGTTTCATCTTGCGCTATAACAGAGTTCAACAATTTGTGTTCTAAGAAAAGAATAATGTGTCTCCTGCACTCGCGATTACGAAGAGCTGATTTTTGCTAGCTGCTTTTTCGTGGTTATCAAAGGTTGAATGTCAGTGCTAGAAGAGGTTCTGTAAAGATTTTTACGTTCATTACAAGCCCTGTCATATGTGAAAGTCTTTCCATAAAAAAAAAATCGGTAGTCGAAACATTGGTCCTTAGCTAATTCAAAACATTCTTGTACTTGTCCAAACTAACTTCGTTCATCTTATGAATTCGGAGGTGCTTCCCACCTTGTGCAGAAGAGGTTAAGCCAAGGTCTTTGATCGTTCTGTGAATTGTTATGAAGCTAACGAACCTCTTCTTAGGCATTGTCGAAACTGACACGGCTAGGTTGGCCTTCATGCATGCTTGTTTTGAGGCCGCCTAGAAAGTAAGATTTGCAAATTTTATCTTTTCCTGGCGATTGAGGAGCTTCATAATTTTTGCCAGAGACGTCAGTACGGTAACAAAAATGGTAAAATATCTGCCAAGGATAATGAAGGAATTTTGCAATAAAGGATGGGCATCGGCCTGCGCGACGAAGTTAACTGATAGCTGAACGTTTCGATTGTTTATTGTTAATGTTTATGCAACACTGTCAATGTTAATTGAGAGTCATAGACAGCTTAGCATAACTGATGCTTTAAGAAGAGCATAACAAGCGCGTAGCTGCATGAGTATAACTGACGCTTTCAGCATAACAAGAGTATAGCTGAGAGTTACTGATACTCTTCAGCATAACAAGAGTAGCTGAGAGTTACTGATGCTTTTTAATGAGTTCAGAAATACCAACGTTACTAAATTTAGATAAATTCATCAGGAAGATCCTGTGCATTTCTAAATAATTAGAAAAATTCTAAAAATTCACTTGAACTGGAAAAATAATGATACAAGTTACCATTAAATCATGTCAACAAGCTTCCTCTGACAATATTGAGGGTAATATTCGTGAGATTGTGTAGGAGACCTGAAGACCAGATCAGGAATCGCCGTCCTTTATTCATGCCAATGCCAGTCGGTCTTTTTCAATAGGTAAGACAGTTCAATTGCCTGTCGGAGTCCAATAAGTGTTCAGACAAGTGCCGTATAAAGGTTTAGATTGTCGTTCGTCAATCAGGAACGAAACTCTGCCCCCGCGGTCACTAAACACTAATAATAAGGTTCTACTTAGTCCTCTTAGTCAAGCTCCTCAACCATGAATTACTCAGGAACATTCTTATGACATCTTCACCACGCTCTCCTAATACTGGCAGTAGTCAGGAGCAGGGCTGCCGAAATTTTTTCTGCTGATCGTACCAAAACCTCCATGAAAACGTACCAAAAATTATTAAAACGGACCAAGTCTATTTAACTATTATTGAAACGTAAAATTCAAATGTTCAACTTACTTTTTCAGTGAGATGAGGATTCTTCCTTCTAAGAGTACCAATGTGTTTATTCAATTATTAACTTAGCTCCCGTGGTGGCGTCCGTTTTGTGCAATCTATGTCCTCTAACATAGATTTTGATCGCATTAACGCACTCAGTGTTCTGTTTTTAATGTAATACTGTTTTTGTTTTTGTATTGTCTAGGGTAGAAAAACCTTCTCAGCTACAGCAGAAAAATGCGGCAGTGACAAAAGCTGCATCGTGTACAAACAACACACAACTAACGAAAACAGAACCAAGACGCGACGAGTACAGAACAAATCAAACATACTCATTACGTATATGTTCGTCAGTTTGAGTCAACAAAACATCATAGATAAGCAATTTTAGCAAATAACAAACTAACATTGTACTAAAATTTTCAACTCTCGGTGTTGATATCTATTGTACACACAAAACTTTAGACTGTAGAAGTGCAGCGTGGCACTGGCGATGCGGCGATATGAAGACTTCTAAACTTCCAACTGGTATCAAACGCGTTGCGTAACATTGAAGGATTACACATTTAATTTAATTTACCAAACATTTGCATGAAACATTTTTTAACTGTTAAAGTTGAGGTTGATATTTCTTGGTAGGGCATAATTTCTTCAATAAATTATGAAAATCTGCAAGGAGAACCAAAATTTGGCATTTTTGGCCACCGTCGCACCAAATGTACAAGGAGACATTTGGAGCAAATCGTACCAAATTTGTACGAACATCCAATTTCGGCAGCGCTGGTCAGGAGGAGTCGAGTTTCCCATCGCTCCCTGAACGACGTCAAGGACGATTTTCTTAAAGTCAAGACGTACGAAACTAAACTCCTTCCTCACTGTTTCGCCACCCTGCTCGTTTCTGCTATCTGGAATGTTTTGAATCTCTTTGGAAAGACAGTTGGCATTTCATTGGTGACATTGTTTAGTCGATTCAAGAGTTGAGCAATAGTGTAAACGCTTCTCTTTCATGGACTATAACCTTGTAAATAATCAATAAAATTTTAAAACAAAATCCTTGAAATTTAAAACTAAAACTTTATGAATACCTCATTATTTTCTCAGCATAACTATGCTTTAGTTAGTAACTTATAACGTTTAACTAGAGCCTTATAACTTTACTTGAATGACGAATATTTCCTGTGTAAACATCTGTTAAGGTGAGCGTCCCCCTTTTGGACCTTTTTTTTTATTATTGAACCTAGAGCAATGAAATTAGGTGTACTGTTAGGAAATACAATTTGGAATCGTTTATCTTTCATGAAAAAATGCGATTTTCTTGAAAAGAAAATGGGAAATCACAGAAAACGTTTTTTTGAGGGGGGGTTTTCAAAAATCTTCACCTCCAACAGTGTTGGAGCTACAGTGATTATTTTGGTATCATTGAATGCGGAGAGACAAGGGCTTTTATGGATACTATAACACATTCCCCAAATTTCCAGTTTTACATAAAAAAAATAAAAAAATTTGAGAGCAATTTCTGTTTTTTTTTTAAATGTGGATTTATGACGTCATAACGTGCGAACAAAAGGTAGTTGTGAAATCATTTATAGTATCCCTAAAAGCCCTTGTCATTCCGCATCCAATGATACCAATATCATTACTGTAGCTCCAACACTGTTGGAGGTGAAGATTTTTGAAACCCCACATTCCGATCCTCTAAAAAAAGGCAAAATAGGTAAACATGAACAATTTTAATTTTTTTTGTAATTATTTCTAGGGTCAGCTTGGACCCTAGAAATCATTATACAGTAGTAAATAGACATAGAAGATGACAAAGCAACGTCGAACCGTGAAGAAGTAGCCAAGGGGAGGTGTAACATGATAAAATACAACTTCCCCCTCCCCTCCGCCCCCATTCTTCAAACCCCCATAGCGGGCGAACGATCGAACGTACGAAGTTCATTTTTTCACAGGATGTACCTGACCTCTTACACTTCCTATAGCAGCAATAATCCCTATTTCTCAAATTTTCTTCAAATCCTGGATTCTTATGGGGGACGATTTCTCTCCTATGGGGAACGAAAATCTGCCTGAAATTGTGTTTTATGTTCATATAGAAATAGGTTTTGCTACGGATAGAGGTTAGAACAGAGCCTTTGATGAGGCTGGATCCACATTTCCGTGAAGTCTAGTGCAAGGCTTCATTGGTTGCTAGAGTATGTTCATGAATTGCAGGACTAAAGGCCACAAATCACTGGCTAAATTCCTCTGCGTGCTGATTAGCGTGCTCACGAAAATGACCAAATTTCGCCAGCACGCTGACGTTTTCGTGCTCAGAGGTTGACCGGCAGTACGCACAGTACTCATACACAGTACTCATACTAGGGTAATTACCCTAGTCTAGTGTAATCAGACCCCTCCCAAGGGACAGTCCAGGGTAAAGGAAAAAAATGTAAAATCTAGGGTAAAATCTATTTTTCAAAAATAGTGTAGAAAAATCTTGAAAAAAACAGAAAATTGGCAATAACTACAAACCCAAATTAGAAATAACTTTGCAGATGACATTAATTCAAAGATATAAGATATCAACATTTGATTCATAAATATAACATAAGTCATCGTGTTAAATCCCGGTACTGAACAAGTAGCAGTTCTTTTCGCAATGTGCGGCGTGGAGTTCTTTACAAGCTTGTGCACTACGATTGCTGGAGCAGTAGGATGTACTCACACTTCTTTGTTGAGTTGTCGTTTAGCGATCTAACTTAGGTAAATGATATGATAGCCAATGCTTTAAACAACCAGCTAAAACGCGCTTATTTGGAGTTCTAAGATTACCATTTGGGGAAATTAAAAGCATTTAATACCTTGTTTCAGTCTGACTCTCCGAATTCCTTTAATCTGAGATAAAAAATTTATAGCCTAATTAGGAGCTTTTGTTCAGATTCTATGCTTGTTGCCTTTGTGAATAATGCGACCATTTCTTTGCTGAATCTATCCCATCCAACATTCACCAGTTCTTTTGTGCCAGTAGGTGATATATACATTGATATATCGTTTCATATGTACATTGACAGCAACTGAAACGATATCAGATATAACTGGCATAACTTCACTAGAGAAAGAGATTTTGTTACTAATTCTAGATTCATCTTGGTTAAGTTTCACAAATCCGAAAAAGGTTTTTCGTCCAGGATTCTGTACATGACTTCGTACTCTGATCTGCGTAATGCTTCAACACTGACCCCATAATCTTTGTCATATATATTACACAAAATTCCTCAAATGAAAAAGTTTGTCGATAAGAATGTCTTGAGGAAGAGTGGCGAAAACATTACTTGAATGAACAATTAACATCAGACATGTCAGCCGTCAATAGCTGGGAAACAATGTTTAGCCGTAAAAATGCCAGTGGGGGACCATGTTACCTAAATCTTAAAATTGTCATTTCAACGTTGTTGTCCCTCCCATTTTAAATGCTTTCTATGAACTTATCTTTAGTCAATTAAATTTGATCAAAACTTAAAAAAAAATTAGTTTGAAGGATGATACCGTTCGTGATTTGATACATGCATTGTATTACCTTGAGAGTATGGCTTCACGGCATCTAATTTTCCAAGTAATACTAATCTAATTCAGGTTATTAATGAAGTGAAATCACTTCATTAATAACCTTAATGATAATAACCAAGTAATGATACGCGTGCAGAACCTCCAGCAATGTTAATACCTTAGAAATAAAAATGCGAAAAGCATGATAGCGTTTTTATCATGTTGTAGATTGTAGTTTGTACTCTGTATTCCCAGAACCTTATTTTTTTATGTGAGTTGTATGGCTTCCAGAAAGATTGAAATTTTTTTGAATTAAGTTGGATTTTCTCTTATTTTGAACAAATTGATCAAAGGCTATACTTGAAAACGCACGAAAAGTCATTCATTTTGTCTGTTTTTTGGATCGGTCAAAAAACTCAATACCATGGGCCGAAAAAAAATTACACACGTCTGCATTTTCCAAACAAAATATTTTATTCGTTGTTTGTAACAATATTATTTACGCATTGTGAACACTAATTACGTAAACTTGGACTTCAGTTTTGTCAACCACAGTGCTTTGTGTGTTTGTTTGAGTTGTTTATCGATCCATATTTGGAAATTTCTTTTGTAATTTTAATGGAATGATGTCATTTTATACACATTTCCATAATAAAGGTGTTCAAACCATTCATTTATTAATAAACGAATCCCCAGAAACTTTAGAAATGTTGTCAATGGGACGGTATTCAGGACAGAGCCAATAGCATTATTAAAGACTATACGGTAATTGTTCTATTTCCCTCATTTGTATTTCGAGGGTAATCAAGGAGCATTCTCCGGTAAAATATATGCCAGCCTGGGGTACAAAGATTGACGAGCGTGGAAGGCCTGAGTACGCTGACCAGCGTGCTCATTTTCAGGACCGCATAGGAAGTTGAAAAAGGGGGTATGTTGCCATCTCAAGCTCCGGTGTAGAATGGACAAGGGCGCAAACACTGCGCTTCATAGACGCTTTTCCAGAACACGAATGTTTTTGGAAAGTGAAATCTGCCGCCCACAGGAATAAAGTACTGAGGCACCGTGCTACAAAAACTGTCCAAGAAGTAATGAACGTGAACATTTCATTCAATGGCATTGCAAAGAAAACCAAATACTTCGTGTGCAGAAAACAAAGACAATTTATTTTATGCGCGTCGCATTATTTTAGTGCTTGGTCGATCTTCGTACTGATAGAATATCAACGATGGTGAAGCATTTAAAGATTAATTACTAAATAAAGTGATTCAATATTACGTGGTAGTTTGGAGCATTAAAATTAACACTTCCATTTTATGACTATTTATTTGAAATTTACATTTTCGAAAAATTCATTTTACCTAATTGCATCTTATTATTACCTACTATTACGATACTATATTCCATGCGAGTACAAGCGAGAAGTGGATAATAGGAAGAAATTATATTTAAAGGAATTAAAAATATAAACATAACAAAAAAATTACCTTTAAATTTCAAAACAAATTCACTCGCTGAATAAAACTTGAAAACATTGAACTTTAAACCCTGCTTAATTTTTTATTATAACATTTTGTACCGCTCACTTATATTCAAAACCACACGTCCACTCACGCGGGATAGTCTTTCTCTTTCTCCTTCAATATGTATGATAAAAAGTCCTGGATGCATTCAGGGGGACTAATACCCTGCACTTGCCTCATTTTTCAAATCTCACTGTACACATTTCTGTTACACCTAGGGGAACGAAAATACATACAGACATGTGAAATAGAATGCTAAACACATTTGCATCCATTAACATTTTTCGATTTTCGCAAAAAAATATTGCGATAATTATAATTGCGCAAAACTTTTCTGACTCTACAATTTTCAATGTAGAAGCGTGATTTTGATCTCATTCGACGCGGAAGGTTTGTAGAAACACCGTAACGAAGGATGTTTTTGAATTTCGGATTAGAAAATAAGTTACTGTTACATATGTCCGAAAAATGTCTCCCCCAGAAAAATCCTAGAAAACTCTTTACAACCTCAGATTGGAACATTCTATTGCACCTAGGAGAACAAAAATGCACACAGCTATGTAAATTTGAATTTCAAACACATTTGCATACCAAAAAAATTCAATTTTCGCAATAGAAAAAAAGTTATTATGCGAACAAATATTTGAAACTGTTTTTTTTTGCGCCAAACTACTTCTACAATTTTAAACGTAGAAGCGTGATTTTAGTCTCATTCAATGCGGTTTGGCAATGGAAACAGTGAACTGTATCGAAATTTTATTTGAATTGCAAATTAAATTTTATTAAAAAATGGAAAAATTTTATTTTAATTTTTTTACATGTTCGACATGTGTAACAATAACTTTTTTTAATGCGAAATTCAAAAACATCTTTCGTTAAGGTTTTCCTACAGTCCTGCCGCGTCAAATGAGGCCAAATTCACGCTTCTACGTTGAAAATTGTAGAGTGAGAAATGTTTTGCGCAAGTATACTAATTTTTCTTTTAATCGTGTGAAATTTTTTTATGCCAAGAGAATTGAAAATTTTTAAAAGGCAAATGTGTTTGGAATTCAATTTTACATTTCTGTGTGCATTTTCGTTAACCTAGTTGTAATAGAAATGGGGAAAAAAGTTAGTAAAATTTTGTTCATTAAGTGAAGTCCAGGGTAGAAGATCCCCTTAAAAATGTCAGTAGACGCACTGAAGTTATGGGGAGATGCCCTCCTGAATTCTGAAATTTGTAAAGATATTGATTTTAGCTGCCACAGGAAGTTTAAGAGGTTAGGTACATCCAGTGAAAAAGTGAGGTTCGTACGTTCGCTCGTTCGCCCACCATAAGGGTTTGAACTATGTGGGGGAGGGAGGGGGAGGAGAGTTGGTATTTCATCATGTTACAGGCCCACCTATGTTATTTCTTCACGGCTTGACGTTGCTATGTAAGCTATCTATCTTTATTACTCTATAAAGATTACAAGGGTCCTAGCTGATCCCACTAACAATAATAATTGCAAAAATTTGAAATTGCTAATGTTTTTTGTCGTCTTTTTTGGGAGTTGCTGGTGTGGGGTTTCAAAATGCTTCTCGTCCTACAGCTTTTAGCTACATCAATGATATGGGTATTGTTCGATGCGGAAAGTAGTCTGAATTAATATAATCTATACTGCGATTCCTAATTCATCGTCAATCAAAAGTTATGACGTCACAAACTCAAAAAAATGTATAATTTTTTTTTTCGTAAATTCCAAATAGAAATTGGGAAACGCCATATAGGTCATGTAATTTCTGAGTCTTTTTGCATCCAGTGATACCCATATCATCACTGTAGCTCAAAACTGTAGGAGGAAAACATTTGAAATCCCCAAATTCTGTTTTCTATGAATATCTCGTTTGCTATGAAAAAGTTGCATTTATCATGAACGAAAAAAGCTTTCTATCTGAATTTTCTATCTGTCTACCAAATTTCATAGCTCAAGGTTCATTAATAAAAATTGTTAATAAATAGGGGGAATGTCTCCTTAAAAGAGACTATTTTCTAATCTATTATGTCTATTATTTTCATGTTTTTCTCTTTTTGACGTCTTTTTTGTTTTTCACATCTTGGATAATATTTGTATTTTTATTCATTTTTAACCTTAATTATTAACTACCGTGTTCGCTACTTGAGGAATAAGTTATTTATTTATTCCCAATTACACAATATTGTCACCGTTATTGGTAATATTGGAAATAGGAAGAATGAAATAATTCACTAATTCATTCTTACTTCATTTATCATGAAGTAATTAAATAGTCTTCATTGTTAGCGTCAAGTCTCAATAATTCTTGAAAAATTCCTACGAAGCATTCTCTTTCATTACGTCGTTGGTGCCACTCCTGTGTCCATCCCTTCTTCCTTCGTTTGATGGCATTCCGTTTTTAATAACTAAAAGCGAAAAATTGTTTCGAAGATATTTTTTCGTGGTGTGCGTTTCATCCTTCAAATAGCGCGCGCCATCCCCCTCACGACAGTTGAACATCGACTGAAGATCGAGCAGCGAGCTGCCACCCGTGTTTACTGTTTACCACGCTCGAAAGCTTCTCCAGTGGAGCACCAAACTCAGCGCGCTTGGCAGCATGCTCGCGATATGCTGGCGAAATTTGGCCAGTGAATCGCGCCACGACTCGTTGAGGAAACTGGTGGTTGCAAAAACTGTGAGCTGGAGCACCAGCTTGTCTTTTCCAAATGTTTCTTGTATTTTGCTGAGAAACTATGATAATTGCAATGTTAAAACTTACGTAAAGTAAGCTTCAAAACAAATAATAATTTTTTCTCCGCTCGAAGGTCGTGAATTGCTGTACGTAGAATCATTGGTAAAATTTTTAAGTTTCTCATCAGCTTTACTAATAATTGTATATCAGCACTGTTATTTCATGCGACAACCATGCTAAGATACCCTATTAATGGTTTAGTGCAAATAAAAGACCCTCAGCCTTTTGAGATTTATAAAAAATGTCATGTGTGATGTACATCTGTTCAGCTGCTGCCTCATCATATTCCCCTTTTCAATAGGGTTCAATTTTTAGAAAAAGGGAAATATCACACACGGCATGATTTAGCAAATTCTGTGGCTGCCGAACCTGAGGCATGTTGTACTTGGTCAAAAATGTTGCTCTAGATGCGCTGAATTGGTACATGCATTTTAAAGATAAAGTTATCACTCTCCGGACGAATGCAATTTTGTTTTCTGTAAAGGATAACATCCTGCAAACGCCGGAACATGGTAGAATAGAACTCTTCGTTTACTCTCAGACTAGAAAGAGTATATCTGTGATAGACAATGCTTTTGTTGTCGAAGAGTACAGTCAGAGTTGTATCCAAATAGCTTTGACACATTTGTGCTCTATCAATTGGTCTCAGAAACGTTGAGGGTCTTACACTGGGAAGACTGAACTTTGGTTTCAGAACCAAAGCCATAGACCCATGATTCATTCACTGTGGCTGTCTTGAAAGTTTCTCGTTTACTGAAATTTTCAAAAGTTATTCAAATTCCCTGCTCAATTTTCTCATAGTGAATGCGTGCGACGACCACACGTTCCTTCCTACGACTAAAGAATGAAAGTGATCCAGGGCGATGAAATTTAGCGTGCATGCACAGTTGGTGTCAGGGTCAAATCGCATCAATTTGCTTTATCCAGCGTAATACTCGTAAAGTTCTGGAACTACCACTACTGTCCTGTATTTATCGATCACTCCTCATGAGCCAACATGACTAGCCCTAGTCTCATTTGAATACCTGAAAAGGTTTCGAGAAAAGAGAGAGATAATAATTACTCCTGGTGAAACATGGAAAAAATTTCTCCTCGGTTACAATTTTTGAGAACATCAATTCCTACTTCTTCGAACATACTGGTGTTTTTGTGATTGAAAGAACTCTTTATTATTGTTTTTGGAATCAACCCAATTTTCTACTTAAATTACTCTCGTTGCACTACAGACAGCAATCATTTTTATTACATTTCGTTTAAACTAAGCTCTAGTTTTTTTAAACTCAAATTCAATTCCTAAAGTCACGTGTGTTTCAATAATGTCTAAATTTACGGGATATTCCTTTAATCCAATATCTAAATTTCTGTTAAATTAAGCAGTAAGCTATTAACTTTTACATAACTTGGAATCTTTAAGAAACTTATTAGTATGAGTTCCTATTTCGACATTCAAATGATTTTTCTAGTATGCCTTTCTATTCAGTCTTATCTGTAATTTAGTTGTTTATTGGGCTAGAAAAATCCTTCGACCAACTAAATTGTAAACATGTATTTAGTTTACATCGTACCTAATATTATTCATTGTATCTCCTCGAGTCCTAGTTACAAAATCTGAAACTTGTATCCGGATTACGCAAAACGTCATCAAGAACTTTCTTTCATGAAATTTTGATGGAGCACTTGGAGTTTCAGTTTCATGAGAGAAGCAGTACAATTTGCCAATTTCAGCGTCGAACGAGAGAAAAAAGATTAAATGATTAGAGGCACCAACTTATCTTGCACTAAAATTTTTCCAAAGCTGCTCACATCACTGTTGCGTCATGGTTGACGTATGAGAGGCTCTTGTATCCTGTTAGAAAGGGTACGCCTTGTTTTTACACTGATCTTTTCCTTACATGGGCCAGGACCGGTTGATTTCATATCGAAATCAATAATCACTATCGCTTATTGTTCAATGCAGTTAAAATGAGCGGAGAGCTGCATATTTTGAAAATGAAAGCTCACACTGGGATGTTAGTGGATTTTTGACAACTGAATACTGTTCTTTTGGGAAGCTGGAATGTCTGTAACAAGCAATCTAAGCCCTGTATTATTCTGGGAATTAAACTCAGCTTCAACACAGTGTCATCTGTGAACATGTTATCTTTAGATTTGTTCCGAAGAGTGTAAAAACTTTCAACCCTACTAGCCCTGAGGCCTTGAACCTAAATAAACGTTAAACCATGCACACAAATCAATTCAAACACATGGGACAGGCATTTGCAATGGCTACCCATGAGGTTCCACCACTGTGGTGTTTTCTTTAGTCTGAAACAGCCTTTTTCAATCACAAGGAAAGGTATCGAAAATTTGGAACAACTGTATAGCGGCAGATTCCCGAATTGCCAAAAACCGGTATACTGTACCTATCCGGTAAAGGTAAAGGACTGACGGCAGTTAATAAACTAATTGGCTTAAAAAAGGGAGGCGCTAACACTGAATCGTTTTAGCATTTGGCTAGCAACATTGTGCATGTAAACTTCAAGTACCAACATTCTTTCAAATGAAACTGCTACTGTAGCTAGGATCTCATTTGCATTGGTTGGATTCGCGGAAACAAGTCAACAAATTTTCAATTTGGGCAATCATCTACAGGCATGAGAAGTCTTTCTGTAACAAATGTGCGCAGTAGTAGATTTTTCACAAGCAAGAGTACTTTTTTCGTGATTTACTCTGTCGAGTAGTTTAAAGAAATTGATAGGAAAACTTTGTAAATCAAACAACTCTCGTACTGTTCACTCATGTGAAGTTTATTGAGTTTCACTTGATGAATGAATGTCGCACAAATGATAGTAATGAACGGCGCACAAAACGAAAAAAAAATTACTTAAAGAAAGTAAACTCTCTCCTGAATGGAGAAGGGTTTGAACAGAGAAAGGAAATACAATATAGAATTTGAAATCAATAATGATTTTGAAATACAGTACATATTAAAATGAAATCAGACTTCCTGTGCACGTTAAAACAATCTAAATTGCACTTGAATAGCACGTGACATTTGAAGGAGATGAACATGTGTATTCGATCTTGATGATTAGGAGTAAAACTAAAAAGAAAATTGTGTTTCCCCCGAACACTTTTCTCCACGCGGTTTGTGTACGTACATTTTTACGGGCCTGAGACGAAATATTTTTGCGAGGAAAAGTACTCGTATAATGGAAATCATAATAACAAGTCTCGTTCGTTAGTTCGTCGTCCATCCGATTTTTCATTAGGAATCTCTGATAGTGCGTTTTATGTTAGACTCATGATATCATATCTGTTCACTTTTATATCGAATTTTATTTTCTCCTAATTTTAATTGAGTTGTTTTATTCTTGAAGCATGAACAACTTTTACCCGGGGATGAGATGAAATCATTTATTCACCTATATATTTTTCTTTGTGAAGACTAGAAAAAATTTTTTACGATTGTAGACAAGCTGTCGGAACATTTCCATGTCATTCACGCTTGAGTGTCTTTTAACCAAGAAAGGCTTATGACTGCACATGTATCGTTTCTTAGAAGAATGAAGGTCGTGATCATCATCATTGCTTAATTAAAACCCAGCGTATTTACATTGTTTCGATATCTCAACAATATTCCGAAAGAGACCTTACTCGAATAATGGTGGCAATGAATGTTCACATACGGCATTGAACGCGTGCCTGTATTCTTTCAGCTACTTCCGCCCATTGCTGATTACTTTTTTGATTTCCTTCATCGAAAAATGTGTATGAATGTGTATGGCTTAGTGTTTGTACGTGTATCAATAAGCCTCATCAAAAACTGTTTTCATCACCTTCCCAGTAAGCGCATTACATTCTCGGAATCTGATGTACATATTTAAAAGGCGAATTGTTAATGTTAAAATCGTAGTATTCCGAAAATTTTCTGTTCATCAATATACATGATTATAAAGTTTCTGACCATATACTGAATGATGAAAACTATTCAGCATCCTAATAGTTCATATCTTGCAATCGAACACGTCACACATACATCCGGATTCACCTGTTTATGCGGGCAAAAAAACCTACCCTATTTTCTAATACTCTAGGTAAGAGCTGCATGTTGGTCCATTGAACTATAGGTAACGGATATCGCAAGTAAAACATTTTTCCAGCAAAAATTAGGATCTTAAGATAGTCCACTATATTTCACTTTCGTTTAGCTAACTGCATGAACATTCTGTTTCGTTATGATAGAACTTTAAATTTTCCCAACACACCACTAGAGGAAATGAAACATTCATAAAACAAGAAACACGTGTCGGAGGACTGAGAGCCAGTAGACAGACTCTTGAGTACGGACATCTTAGCGCACCCTCCTCATACATGCAGTGATCAATTATTCATGCTGCAGCTTTGCTCGTTATTAGCTGCTGGTAGCGAGTTGGCTCAATGTGAAGCGAGTTTTTGTTCACGGTGTCGAACGAATGTACGTTCATATTCAGCAGGCTAGCGAAAAAGTTTCTTGAGGTATTGGTGGACACTCTAGTTTGAGAAATGAATTTAATACCTCTCAAGTCAACTGGGATTTTCTGATGCAATTAGAGCAAGTGCATAGCTGGTGCACGCAGCATTTCGGAGTTTCAGTGACTTAGAGTGAAGATGATGAAGTATAGTTTGACATTATTCATAGGTATAGCGGAACTTTTCCGCATGCTACGGGCTAAAATAACGATTACTGACAGCCTTTGAAACTTCGACAGAAATTGTGTCGAGTACGGGTGAAAAATAAAAACAAGGCAAATGAAATCATAATAGCCGAGCTACCCAAGGAAGGGATACATTTTAAGTCGCATATGATACCATTTTCACGAGGTTTTCATCCTTCAGGCTTCTTATGACCACGATATATTACAAACAAGAGGAATCTGTAAAAATCATCTAAAATGAAGTAGGTAATGTTGGCGTGAGGAAGTTCCCACAAAATATCACATTTGCGCTACGTCCGTTGTAGGTCTTGTACAGCCAGCATGAGAGAGTTGCATCCGCCTGCTTTAAACTATATTTCCAAAAGAGTAGACGCAAGGGATATGATACGATTTATTTCTCGAAATCCCTCAACAGTGACCGCGACTAACAGGTATTTTTTAATGGGTGTGCACTCATCGAAAGGAAGAAGGAGGGGCTAAGACCATGACTCCTATAATGACACTTGCGCATTGAGTTCTATAATATTCTTGCTGCGTATTTTATATTGCGTATTCTATGATTTAAAAACGAATGAGTGCAGGAACCGCGGTCGTGATGTGAACTGGTGCAGCTTTTTAAGAACGAGATTGCATCTTGCGTTGATATTAAAGTGATGGTGTTAAATTTTGAGCAGCTTCCCATTTGCTCGAACTGTGCAAAACTTCGGTAGTAATTAGCATTTTTATGCTGAACTTGACTACGAAAAACACTGGGGAACACACATTTGGTTGCATGAATTCTGACACTTGATTCTATTGGATTTGAGGTCACTGATTCCTAAATGACTTTCGTTTGTGATGATCAAGTCCAGTTTTCATGCTACGCAACCATGTATTTATTTTAATCAAGAATTTTGACTAAATTTAATAATACAATAGTGGTAAATGAAATCCTATCTCCATAAGAAGTGTTCAGTTTTTTTACATATTTCAGGAAGCTTTTAAGCCTTATTTGCTTGTGTTCTCAATATTTCTTGACTTTCAAAAAGCATTCGATTGCGTGGACAATAACATTTTACTTTCGGAACTACATTGTTATAGCATCAGAGGAGTTGCACATGATTGGTTCAAATCATATTTAACAAATCGAAAGTAATATGATGGCATTGACGATCCACAATCGGAACTATTGACAATTAGCCATGGAGTACCGCAAGGGTAGGTCCTTGGGACTCATCTCTTTTTGATCTTTATCAACGAAATAGTTAAATCTACTTCATTCTTCAAATTCATAATTTTTCCCGACGACAGCACGCTCTCTGCGGCTCTTCCAGGTGAAAATCCAATTTTAGAATAGACAGTATAAATAATGAGTTACAAAATGTTTCAATGTTGCTTAAATCCAATAAGATATCCCTCAATATCCACAAGACAAAACATATTATATTCTCATACAAGAGAAATATGTCTCTTCCACACATTAAAATTGAAAAAGAAAGAAAGAAGAAAAACAGTTTATTTCCAATAGAGCTGGTACAAACGTACCATCATTGGTTTTTAAAAAATCTTAAAGTTAATACACTTAGATGACACACACACACGAGTATTGTAATACCCATGTTACTAGTCGAAAAATGATTGAGGGCAATGTACTCCTAATCTTGCTTAAACTACATTTGATGATACATGTNGCATACCAGTGTTGTATGGTACGGCATACCAGTGTTGTATGGTACGGCATACCAGTGTTGTATGGTATGGCATACCAGTGTTGTATGGTACGGCATACCAGTGTTGTATGGTACGGCATACCAGTGTTGTATGGTATGGCATACCAGTGTCGTATGGTATGGCATACCAGTGTCGTATGGTACGGCATACCAGTGTTGTATGGTACGGCATACCAGTGTCGTATGGTACGGCATACCAGTGTCGTATGGTACGGCATACCAGTGTCGTAAGGTACGGCATACCAGTGTTGTATGGTACGGCACACCAGTGTCGTATGGTACGGCATACCAGTGTCGTATGGTACGGCATACCAGTGTTGTATGGTACGGCATACCAGTGTCGTATGGTATAGCACTGATGTGGAGGCGGTAAAATCTTACTTATGATGCGAGAACAATGCTCATTATTCTTACGGTAAACCAAATGAGTTAATATATAATATTTGAAGCTCGACAATTCGAGAAATAAAAAATATGGGATTTGACGGTGAAATAATGCAAATTCGGATTACGAGTCTTGATTGTATCTAAATTGCAAAATGGGAAAAGAACTTTAACAAAGAATCAGATCAGTACTGCAAGCAACTGGAAAGGAATACCAATTTTCATTGTGTACAAACGAATAGGAAAAAGATTGTAGTTTTGATTAACTTATTGTTTAGGGTCAACGTTTATTTCTGCATGGTTCAGTTCTACGCTCATGCAGTGATTATATTCGGCATGGCTTTTTATAACCGGGGCTGTACCTGTGATGTTTGTTTCAATATCCTCTATGGGAACCTGAATCTTCATACTTTCACATAGCCAGCGGTGATAAAAACATCCAGCGTCAGTAGCGTCAGCAGCAATGGAGATGTTAGTACAGCAAGACCGCAATCTGTTGCAGCTCCGCACTCAACAGTTGTAGCTGCAGGCAGAATTAATATCTGCGGCAATCAAAGAACCTGTGACAACTTTTGGAGCAATACCACGGGCAGCAGGAACAATCGCAGAAGCAATAACACCAGGAGCAATCGCAACAACAGCAGCAGCAGCAGCGCAACAACAGCAGCAGCACAGCAAGAGCAGCATCAACTGCAGCTGCATCAACAGAAAAACAGTAGCAGCAGAAAATGCAGCAACAGCAGCATCAACTTCAGCTGTTTCAATAGCATCCAAAGAAACAGCAACAGCAGAAACAGCAGCAGCAGAAAATGCAGCAACAGCAGCAGAGAATGCAGCAACAGCAGCATCAACTTCAGCTGTATCAATAGCAGCAAAAGAAACAGCAACAGTAGAAACAAGAGCAGCAACAGCAACAGCAACAGCAGCAGCAGCAGAGTCGATTTAGCAACACTTGAACACGAACTGGGAATTGGGTTCCGATTGAGGGCTGGGGAGCTGAGAAGAGCTGGGGAATGAAGGAAAGGAAGTCGCTGGGAAGTGATAGAGGTTATAAAATGAGGACGGGGGATCGGCTTCCATTGTAGCTCGAGAGCATTAAACAATTGAGGATTGCAGCGAAGGGATGTGGAAATGGTAGAAGATTAGGGTGATGGGATATAAGAATGATAGAAGATTGGAGTGAAGGGATATAAGAATGGTAGAAGATTGAAGTGAAGGGATATAAGAATGGTAGAAGATTGTATGGGTGTATGTGCGCAAATGGGTGTGCATATGTGCACATACACCTGTGTGTACGGGACTAGCAACTGGTATATAAACTATGAATCCCAGCCTTTTTTCTCACTCTCAACTTTTAACACTACCCAACACATCATTTCATTTTATTATTGCAAAGCAATCCAAAGCTTAAACGTCTTATACATGTAAAA